>JARFIW010000001.1:7817500-7932500 GCA_036346225.1 Platerodrilus igneus | reverse complement strand
GACGCCTTGCATATTATTTTAATTATAATGTACAGTCTGAAATATTTAATATTTTTGTACTACATATTTATTACATTGTATATGTTATGGAATCTTTTATTTTGGCGGTTTTTGTTGTTGTCACGTTTATCCTATTTAACAACCAATGCTTTATCTTAGTATTGTATTCAATTGTACCAATTTATTTTAAAAAAATTTATTTTTCTTGCTCTAATTATACAAGTTGCTCTAATTAAAATTATATTTTCTAAAAATCAAATAATTAAAATATCGTGTTTAATTAATTTTAATTATTCGTAAAATCCACTATACAGGGTACGTTCATATTTGTTTTATCAGTTCAAATTTAACGTTTTTTCTTATCGGGTTTATAGTTCACGTAACGCGAACGCGTTACGGGTCTAACAAAAACAAAACAATTGGCACGTTATGTATGAGATAAAAATGTTTGAGGCCTTGTAGTCAGCTTTTGTTATAAGCTGAACGTCTCTGTATCAATGTATTGAAAATAGCAGGCAGCATCGGAGCTTAAGAAAAGTGTTCAAGGTTGATAATTACACATAGTAAATACTTAGAAATTTATTACAATTTTGGTAATAGTAAAGCGTCTCCAGAACCAATAAACAAAAAAAAACGATCAGTTAAATTATTCTGTATTTGTTTTTGTCTATGAGGAATTACGTAAGCATTGCAGTCGCTCTCTATTAATCACTAGGTTTACAATGTACATTAATAATTTTGTTAGCATAAGTTTAAACAACTACTTTTTTGTAAAATGTGCCCGACCTTCACATCTTTATGTAAATTTTGCTATACGTACTAATAATTTTTGAAGGACTTAGGCAAAAGAGATTAATATTAAAAAATTTTTCGGCCCTACGTACATTAAAAGACAGTAAAAGAAAGTTATTCTGATTCTGTTATGAATTGGATTAAATAAAAGAAATTCTTGTATCACCTTTTTTATATATTGTACCCCTTTTCTAAAAATTCAAGATGGCCGTGTAGACATCGCAAAAAAAGAAGTGTCTGTCATTTGTTAGATAATATACAAATTTAAATACTATGTTGCTTGATTGAACTGACACTGGTTAAAGGATTATTTAAATAAATTAATATTAAACACGCAAAAAAGAATAGAACCGCGAACGATACAACTATATAAAAGAAAAATATTGCATCTCAAAATTTAATAATCAAATTGTTAAAGATGTATAAAAGTTTTGTGTTAGTTTTGTTAACAGGTCTTCTTGAGGTAAGCTTTAAATTCAATTAATTGTTTTTAAATTTTTATTGTAACAAAGGCGCTGAAGAATCTAGAACCGGAAGGGACAATGTAGTAGAGTAATAATACGTTGATTGACAGTTACAAGGACGCAGTTGTAGGATTTAATGTAAAGTATTCAATAGCGAAAAATCTAGAAAATTCGTGATTCCTTCTAAAATTTTCTAGGCTCTGTTTGATTACGTAATAGGGTCCGACAATGACTAGCAGAAATCAACAGATCAATAAATATTAAAACTGGAAAAATATTTATTTCTTGCTGTTTATATCTAATGAGCTGGTTTTTAAAAATTTTACTTTATAAACGTCATACAAAACTGTTTGACACCACGACACCAAACAGAAAGCGCGTTTAGAAAAAGAAAAAATGCTACCGGTAATTCAAACGATGAAAATTTATCTGGCACAACGGTAAAAGTTAACTAGATAAGCTACTGAACCTGCGTAATTAAAGGTAACTTCTTTGAAAAAAGCGAAAAAAATTTAAAGATACTGCGGGTAACTCAAACCAAGAAGATTTATCTGTTACTAGGGTTAGAAATACAAAATATAGCATTCAAATTGATTAACCGACAACAAAAAATGAAGAAATTCAAGCAAGAAAAATTCCACCGGTACAAGGGTAATAGTTAATAAGATTAGCTACCCTATTTGCGTAATCAAGACAAAGCTCCTCTGAAAAGAAGGAAAGAAAAAACTAAAATCAGCTACGGGTAAGTTAAGGGAAAGAGATTTATCTGGTCCAACGGCAAGACGTAAGCAGGTAACGCACTCAAGTTGCTTAACCAAGAAGAAAAATGCTCTGAAACAAGGAAGAAAAGGACTTACAGATTATATTACAAATTAATGTGAAGAAGATAAATCTGGTATTACCCCAAGAGATAACAAATTAATACACACAGCCTACGTAAGCAAGAAGAAAATTTCTAAGAAAAAAAGAAAAGAAATAAAATAGGCTACGGGTAATTCAAGCAAAGAAGATTTATGTGGTACAATGGTAAGGGGTAACATGATAAGACACGCACATGCGTATAAAGAAGAAAACTCCTCTGAAAAAGAGGAAGAAAAGAATTAAAAAATGCTATGGGTAATCTAAGCGTAGAGGATTTATCTGGTACAACAATAAGATAACAAGATAAGCAACTCAACATGCGTAATCAAGTAGAGACCAAAGAAATGTAAAGAAAGAGACTATGAGAAATTCAAGCAAAGAGGATGCATATGGTACAACGGTAAGGGGTAACAAGATAAGCCACTTAACTTGCATATCAAGAAGGAAACTCCTTTGAAGAAAAGAAGAAAGACTAAGAAATGCCACGGTTATGTCAAGAGAGGAAGACTCATCTGGTACAACTGCAGGAGGTAAGATAAGACACAACTTTCGTATAAAAAAGAAAACTGCTATAGTAAAAAGGATGAAAAGGACAAAAAGCTACGGGTAATTTAAGCGAGGAAGATTTATTTGGTTCAACGATAAAATTTAACAAAAATAAGCTACTCAACTTGTATAATTAAACATAGAACTCTTCTGAAAAAACTCAGAAGCATATGCTACGGGTAATTCAAGCAAAGAAGATTCATGCCTAAAGGGTAACAAGATGAGACACTTAAGCTGCGTAATCAGGAAGAAAGTATTTCTGAAAAAGCAGAAGAAAAAGACTTAAATATGTTACGTGTTTATCTGGTACAGGAGTAAGATCTAACAAGGTAAACTCCTCAACATGCGTAATCAAGCAGAGAACTACTCATGAAACAAGAAAAATTCAAACAAAGAGGATGTATCTGGTACAATTGTAAGAGGTAACAAGGTAAGGCGCTAAACATGCATATCAAGAAGAGGATTCCTAAAAAAAAAGGGAGAAGAGAAATAAAAAGAACTACGGATAATTCTAGCAAAGAAGATTTATTTGGTGCAAAAGTAAGTGTTATTGAGATATGCTATTTAACCTGAGTAATTAAGAAGAAAACTACCTGGAAAAACGAAGAAAAAGACTAAAATATGCCACGGGAAATTCAAACAAAGTAGATGCATCTGGTAAGAGGTAACAAGATGACACTCTGAACCTGCGTATCAAGAAGGCTCCTAAGAAAAAGGAATAAAACGACACAAATGCTGCCTGTAATTCAAGGGAAGAAGATATATTTGGTACAACGGTAGGAGGTAGCAAGATAAGCCACTCAACTTGTATATCAAGAACGAAACTCCTCTAAGAAATGCTTCGGTTTATCCAAGAAAAGAAAATTCATATGGTACAATTGTAGAAAGTAACAAAATAAGACAGTCAGCTTGCGTATAAAGAAGAAAACACCTCTGCTGAAAAGGAGGAAAAGGAACAAAATTCTACGGGTTATCCAAGCGAGGAACATTTATCTGGTACAACGCTAAAGTTATCAAAGATGAGCCACTCAACTGCGTAGTCAAAAAGAGAACTTTCCTGGAAAAATTGAAGAAAGAATCTAAAATATGCTACAGGTAATTTCAACGAAAAAGATTCATGTACAAGAGATAACAAAATGAGGCACTTTTTCTGAAAAAGCAGAAGAAAAAGACTAAAATATCCTACGAACAACTCACCCGAAAAGGTTTTATCTGGTACAACAGTAAGAGCTAACAGGATAAGGCATTTTACTTGCGCATCAAAAAAAACCTTCTCAAATAAAAGGAAGAGAACAAAATTCAGCACTCAACTTAGAAAGCAAAAGGCAACTCCTCTGAAAAAGAAAAAATTAGAAGACTAGAATATACTACGGGTAATTCAAGTGAGAAAACTTTATCTGGTACAACGGTAAAGGGCAACAATATTAGGCACTTAAATTTTCTAATCGAGAAGAAAAATTTCCCGTTAAAGTGGAAGAAAAAGACTAAAAGATACGCAATCAAAAAAACTTTTCTGGAGAAAAGAAATAAGAGAAGCTACGGGATATACAAACGAAGAAGATTCATCTGGTAAAACGATAGGAGATAAGATTACAAACTCAACTTACCGAACAGAGAAGAAAATTTTTTTTAAGAAAAGGAAGAAAAGGACTAAAAGATGCTACGGGCAATACAAGCAAAAAGATTTATTTGGTACAATTGTAGGTGGTAACAAGATAAGGCATTCAACTTGAGTAACCAAGATAAAACTCTTCTGGAAAAAAAGGTAGGAAATTAATAAAATGCTATCGGCAATTCAAGCGATAAGAATTTATTTGGTACAACAGTAAGTGGTAACAAAGTTAGACATTCAACTTGTGTTATCACGAAGAACATTCCTCTGAGGAAAAGAAAGAAAAAGACTAAAGATGCTACGGTTGATGTGAGCGAAAGGGATTTATCTGGTACAACGTAAGAGGTTACAGAATAAAACTTATCTGGAATAACGATAAGAGAAAACAAAATAAAACATTTACACCTGCGTATCAAAAAGGAAATCCCTCTGGAAAAACACAAAAGACCAAAAAAAGCTACAAGTAATTAAAGCGAAGAAGATTCTTTTGGTACACCGTTAATTACATAACAGCCACGTACTTTTGCAATTGGCCTTGCACTTCGAGCAATAGCTTAAATTTGCTTTTTCTGATAGCGGTGTCTGCATTTCTCACATATTAATTAATTTTATTAATGCATACTTTGTGATTTTCTTTATTTTATGACGCCAGATAGGTTTTGGGCCTCTTGGAGCGGCTTTTTAAAAAAGTTTCTTCAAAAAACTCTTCTATCAAACTTATTTTGTACAGAAATTACAATTAATTTTAATTTACAAGTATGTTGTATGCAATAACGTATGGAGATCAAAATAATTATAAATTGATATTCACTTTAATTAAATAAACTAAAATTACGGTGAGTAGCTGAACTACCAACAATTTTAAAGTTGTGAAGCTTGAAACTGACTCTAAACTAACAACTACAAGTGAGTAGCTTTGAACAACTAACAATGCAAAAGTTTGGAGTTCGCAGATTGACTGGCCATCTTAAGCTCTCGAGGGTATTTATGATACCTCTGCCACTCACATTACTTGACTGTCAGAAGTAACAAAATAAGGAACTCAACTTGCGTATTAAGAAGAACACGTCTGAAAAAGAAAAAAAAGAACTAAAATATACTGAGTATCATTCCAACAAATAAGATTATTTTGCTACAACGCAGAAGATAACAAAGTAAGGCGCTCAACTTTTCGGACAGAAAAATTTCTTGAGGAAAAGGAAGGAGAAAACTAAGATATGCTACGGGTAATTCGATTGAAGAAGGTTCACTTGGTTCAACCGTAAGAGATAACCACATAAAACACTCAACTTGCGTATCAGGAAGAATACTTCTTTGAAAAAAACAGAAAAGGATTAAAATCTTCTACGGGTAATTTAGGCGAAGAGGACTCATCTGATACAACGGTAAGACATAATCAAAATAGGTATTCAAGTTGCGTAATCAAGAAGGAAACCACCTCGAAAGTAAGGAAGAAGATAAAATATGCTACGAGTAATACAAGCGAAGGCGATTTTTCTGGTACAACATAATCAAGAAGAAATCTCCTCTGAAGGAAAAAAGAAATTTATTTAGTATGACGGTAAGAAGAGCCAAGATAAGGCATTCAACTTACATAGTCAAGTAGAACGCTCCTCTCGAAGAAAAGGAAGAAACACAGATTAAAAGCACAAACGCTACGGGTAATTCAAGCGAAGAAGATTCATCTAGTATAACAAGGTAAGCCACCCAACTTGTGTAACCAAGAAGAAAACCTCTAAAAAAGAAAAAACAGACCAAACATGCTATGGGTATTTTAATCAAAGAATATGCATATATTGGAGAGTGCAAACCAACCAATCCGAGAAAATCGTTGGTTCACAAGCAAGCAAACTCATATGGTAAAAAAGAAAAAGACGAAGAAATGCTACGATTGAGTAAAATGAAGAGGATTTTACTTGTACAACGGTAGGAGGTAACAAAATAAGACACCCAACTTGCATATAAAAAGAAAACGCTTCTGGTGTTGAAGAAGAGGGCCAGGTAAAAGTTTCATAGCTCACTTTACAACATTTCAATCACTAACTGCTACTCTGTTAGTTCAACAAACTAGCCCTAGGTAATCCCCGATCATGGCGCTTGTTTCACACCGACTTGTGAAAAGCGCTTTTCTATATCACACGTTCTCATTGGCAAAAGCAATGACACATCCTTTAAAGCGTGAAAAAGTCTAGTCTAACATTCCATTCACGTGAAGTGTATAATAAACATAATAAAATATTCCAAATAATCCCTGAAAGTGCATAGGAACCCTAGACCGCATTCTTATGCGTCATAACCTACGTATACTAGCTAAATTATGATAAGAAATTTACTACCAATTTATGATTAAAAATCCCCTATGATTCATTATTAAAATAAGGCTTGTGGAGCTCAAGAAAGCGCAACGACATATGACGAAAAAATGGAAAACTTCTAAAACGCCATCTATTAAAATTGATAAATTTTGAATTTAAAATTAGCTAAGATTTTGCGCCTCTGTTAGGGTTTGCGTTGGTAAAAATAACCCAATTTGAAGAGCTATAAAAGCAGAAAACCGTTCATAGGGTGTTTTCCTTTTTAGAAATAGCCAATATTTAACACAACTAATGTAAAATTTATTTCCGGTTTGGAAACTGATGTTAGAGCGCTCAGGACGACCGCTAGGTAGTACTTAGCTATAAAGCTACATACAGTGGTACTTGAACGTTCCAGAAACTTTCCATTAAGAATTATTATTTGAGATTTTAAGTTTTTACAGCTGTATTGGCGGTTTGTGAAGGTAAAAATGGACCTATCTGAGATTGCAAAAGCGGCGAATCCGATCCTTAATTAATGCAAGCGAAGAAAATTTATTTGGTATAACTCTAGGGGTACCAAAATTACGCATTCAACTTCAAGAAAAAAACTTCTTCGGAAAAAAAGAGACTAAAAGATGCTAGGAGAATTTCAAGCGGAGAAGATTAATCAGATACAAAGGTAAGAAGTTAGACAATAAAGCATTCAACTTGCATATCAAGAAGAGAGCTTTCTGGAAGAAAAGAAAAAAACACTAAAAGATTCTAGAGGAATATCCAGCGATGAAGATTGATAAGCTACAAAGGTAACTTACGTATCAAGAAGAAAACCTCTTTGTAAGAAAAGGAGAAAGAGATTAAAAGATGCTAGGGGGGTTTCAAGCAATAAGCATTGATCAGCTACAACGTTAACTTGCGTATCAAGAAGAAACTTCTTTGGAAAAAAGAAAAAAGAGACTAAAAGAAGGTAGGAGATTTCAAGCGGTAAAAATTGATCCGCTGCTGCAATAGTAAGAGGGTACATAATAAAGCATTCGAGTAGCGTATCAAGAAAAAAACTTCTTTGGAAGAAAAGGAAAAGGAGTCTTAAAGATGCTAGACGAATTTCAAGCGAAGAAGATCGATCAGGTACAACGGTAAGAAGTTATACGATAAAGCATTCAACTTGCGTATCGAGAATAAAGCTCCTTTGAAGAAAAGGGCATTAAAAGATGCCAGGGAAATTTCAAGCTAGAAAAATTGATTAGCTACAACGGTAACTTGCGTATCAGGAAGAAAACTTCTTTGAAAAAAGGAAAAAGATACTAAAAGATACAAGGAAAATTTCAAGCGAGGAAGATTGATCAGCTACATCAATAAGGAAATTACTTTGGAAGAAAAGGAAAAGAAACTAAAAGATGGTAGGGGAATTTCAACCGATTGAGATTGACAACAGTAACTTGTGTATGAAGAAAAAAACTTCTTAGGAAAAACGAAAAAAGGGAGTATAAGATGTCAAGGGAATTTCAATTAAAGAAGATTGATTAGGTACAACGGTAAGAGGTTACAAATAAAACATTCAACTTGCGTATCAAGAAGAAAACTTCTTTGAAAGAAAAGGAAAAAAAGACTAAATGATGCTAGGGAAATTTCAAGCAATAAAGATTGATCAGCTACAAACTGTTAGTTGCGTATCAAGAAGAAAACCTCCTTGGGAAAAGGGAAAAGAGATTAAAGGATGCCAGAAGAACTGCAACCGATAAAGATTGATCAGCTACAACGGTCAGAGTTTACGTGATAAGGCGTTCATCTTGCGAATGATCTGTGTAAGAAAAGGAAAAAAAGACTAAAGGATAATAGGGAAGTTTCAAGCGATGAAGATTGATCAGCTAACCACGGTAACTTGTGTATTAAGAAGAAAACTTCTTTGGAAAAAATGAAAAAGGACCTAAAAGATGTCAGGGAAATTTCAAGCGAGGAGGATTGATCAGGTACAACGGTAAGAGGTTATATAATAAAGCATTCAACTTGCGCATCAACAAGAAAATTTTTTTGGAAGAAAAGAAAAAGGTGACTAAAAGATGCTAGGGGAACTTCAAGTTATGAAGATTGATCAGGTACAACGGTAACTCACGTATCAAGGGAAAAACCTTTTAGGAAAAAAAGAAAAAGAGACTAAAAGTGCTAGGGAGATTGCAAGCGATAAAGACTGATCAGCTCCAACGGTAAGAGGTCGTATGATAAAGCATTAAACTTACTATCTAGAAGAAAACTTCATTCGAAAAAAGGAAAAAGACTTGCTAGGAGAACTTCAAGCTATGAAGATTGATTAGCTACAACAGTAACTTATCTATTAAAACGAAAACTTTTTTGGAAGAAAGGAGAAAAGAACTAAAAGATGCTAGAGAGATTTCAAGCGATAAAGATTGATCAGCTCCAACGGTAAGAGGTTACATGATAAAGCATTCAACTTGCATATCAAGAAGAAAACTTTTTTGAAAGAAAGGAAAAAAAGACTAAAAGATGCTAAGAGAATTTCAAGCGGAAAAGGTTGATCAGGTACAGCGGTAACAGGTTACCTGATATAGCATTTAACTTGTGTGTCAAGAAGAAAACTTTTTGGAAAAAAGGAAAAAAAGGAGAATCTCAAGCGATGAAGATTATTCAGCTATAACGGTAACTTTCTCAAAAAGAAAACTTCTTTAGGATAAAGGAAAAAAAGACTAAAAGGTTCCAAGGAAATTTGAAGTGACGAAGATTGATCATGTGCAACGGTAAGGGGTTACATGATAGAGCAATCAACTTGCGTATCAAGAAGAAAACTTCTTTGAAAGAAAAGGAGAAACAAATTAAAAGATGCTAAAGGAATTTGAAGCTATGAATATTGATCAGCTACAACGGTAACTTGCATATCAAAAAGGAAAGTTCTTTGGATAGAAGAATAAGAGACTAAAATATGCTAGAAAAATTTCAAGCGATAAAGATTGATTAGCTACAACGGCCAGAGGTTACATGATAAAGCATTCAACTTGGTTATCACGAAGAAAACT
Organism: Platerodrilus igneus; assembly: GCA_036346225.1. NCBI lineage: Eukaryota > Metazoa > Arthropoda > Insecta > Coleoptera > Lycidae > Platerodrilus > Platerodrilus igneus. The sequence continues at coordinate 7,922,902 of JARFIW010000001.1, read as the reverse complement.
TTTCTGGAAGAAAAGGAAAAAGAGACTAAAAGATGCTAGGGAAACTTCAAGCTATGAAGATTGATCACACACAACGGTAACTTACGTATCAAGAAGAAAACTTCCTTAGAAAAAGGAAAATGAGACTAAAAGATGCTAGGAAAGTTTCAAGTGATAAAGATTAATCAGCTCTAACGGTAAGAGGTCTCATGGTAAAGCATTTAACTTGCGTAATCAAGAAGAAAACTTCTTTTGAATAAAAGGGAAAACAAAACTAAAAGATGTTGGGGAAATTTCAAGCGATAAGGATTGATCAGCTACAACGGAAGAGGTTACAAGATGAAGCATCCAACTAGCGCATCAAGAAGAAAACTTCATTGGAAAAAAGAAAAAAAGAGACTAAAAAATGCGAGTGGAATTTCAAGAGATGAAGATTGGTCAGCTACAACGGTAACTTGCGCATCAACAAGAAAACTTCTTTAGAAAAAAGGAAAAAAAGAATAAAAGATTCCAGGGAAATTTGAAGTGAGGAAAGTTGATCAGGTGCAACGGTAAGAGGTTGCATGATAAAACAATCTTACATATTAAGAAGAAGACTTCTTCGGAGGAAAAGGAAAAACAAATTAAAAGATGCTAGAGGAATTTCGAGCGATGAGTATTGATCAGCTACAACGGTATCTTGCATATCAAAAAGAAAACTTTTTTGGATAGAAGGAAAACGAGACTAAAAGATGCTAGGGGAATTTAAAGCGATAAAGATTGATCAACTACAACGGGGAATTACTACTAGGAGAATTTTCAGGCGGGGAAGATTGATCAGGTACAGCGGTAAAAGGTTACCTGATAAAGAATTTAACTTGGGAATGGTAAAAGGTTACAAGAAAAAGCATCCAACTTACGAATCTAGGAGGAAACTTGTTTGGAAAAAAAAGACTAAAAGGTGCGAGGGGAATTTCAAGCGATGAAGTTAATCACCTACAACGGTAACTTTCGTGTAAAAAAAACTTCTTTAGAAAAAAGGAAAAAGAGGCAAAAAGGTTCCAGAAAAATTTGTAGTGAGGACAATTGATCAGGTACAACGGTAAGAGGTTACATGATAAAGCAATCAACTTGCGTATCAAAAAGAAAACTTTTTGGAAAGGAAAGGAAAAACAAATTAAAAAATACTAGGGGAATTTTAAGCGATGAACATTGATCAGCTACAACGGTAGCTGGCGCATCAAAAAGAAAACTTCTTTGGAAGAAAAGGAAAAACAAATTAAAAGATACTAGAGAAATTTCAAGCGATAAAGGGTGGTCAGCTACAACGGCCAGAAGTTACATGATATAGCATTCAACTTGCGCATCACAACAAAATTTTTTTGGAGGAAAAGGAAAAAGAGACTAAACGATGCTAGGAGAACTTCAAGCTATGAAAATTGATCAGTCACAACGCTAACTTACGTATCAAGAAGAAAACTTCTTTGGAAAAAAGGAAAGGTAACTAAAATATGCTAGGGGAATTTCAAGCTATAAAGATTGATCAGGTACAACGGTAAGAGGTAACAGAATAAAGCATTCAACTTGCGTAATCAAGAAGGCCACATTTGTGGAAAATGAAATCAAAAAGTCTAAAAGTTCTACGGGTAATTCAAGGGAAGAGAAATCATCTGGTACAACGGTAAGAAGCTATTTTACGACCTCATAAATTAAGTGACAGTTATAAAACGTGTAAAATAAACAAAATTTCGAAGTTACATGGTGCTTTACGAGTTACATCAACTGGAAACGTATGGAAATTTTGGAAAGATAATGACGTATTAAAGATTTTATTATATAAAAGCCGGTAAAAAGTTTAGGGGATTATTCACCAATACTAATGCACTGTTTATAAAGTCACTTGCCGATAAGGTGTTTAACAATCAATTAAGGGTTGTAATTTAAATTGCGTTCAAGGTCACATTCGACGTTTAAAATATTGGCTAAAACAAAATCTTTTTTTTAACATATGAAGTAAAGCTCAGCGCACAAAAGAGCGACTCAAGTGAGAAGGTATAGTACAGAATGGATATAGAAATTTGATGTTACCATAAGCTCAGTTTTGAAAGCTAAAACACTCAATGTCGTTCAGGAATACTTCTAGGCTAATTCAGATGTCCTCAAAGTATTGGCTGTTGAGTTAGCAGACTTTTGTTTCGAGGCACGTGTTCTGTTAAACGGCCTTGCTTGTATAAAGTGAAGAATTAGCGTCCTGCGTATAAAAAAATAGGAAATTGATTCAAATAGGATTTGTAAATGGACATAACCTTGCCAATTTTGTTCTTTTCCTCTGACACGTTTGTATAGCAGTTGTACTACTGTGTTTATACCAGTAAGCGTGTTTTCTTACGCAAAGCATGGCGTACCGGGCTTTTATTTCAGAGATTCGTAGAAAAACACATTCCTATGGAAATTACAGACATAGTATTGTAATAAGATTGAATGGACATGGTACATAGCCTTGAAGCAATTCTAATGCAATTGTTTTGAGTACTACATAAACGAATGCTTTCCTGTGTTAGATAAAATCTTTCAAAAGGAACATCTCACTTAAAATATGTAAATCTAAAGCAGCTTTTGGGATTCACAAATACGAAAACTGTGGAACTAAATCACTTGACAATCAAATGTTATGAAAATCAATTAAAAATAATAACTCCGCTGGAATGTAAAGGTGACGTAACTCATTGCGTTACCGTACAGAGGGCGTAATAAAATTACACAAACCTTTTCATAACAAATCAACAAGCAGTGAATAAATCAGGCTTACCTTGAGTAATCTAGGTAGTTAAGATGGTTAGAGCTAATCACTGCATCCTTGTAATAAGGCCATTTCTGCACGGCAAATGCTATGTATTATTCATTTTGCATGTGCGTTCGGGTCAGAAGGTTTATTGGCCTTTACTCAGCAGATCCAGCGAAGCTAGTTGCTAAGATACAACATTCAAAGGTGTTAAGAGAGGTCAGGTAGAAGTTTCACAGCTAACTCTACAACATTGCACGCAACAACTGCTACTCTGTCACTTCAATGAACTAGTCCTGGGTAATCCCCGATCATGGCGCTTGTTTCACACCGATTACATCGCACGTTGTCATTGGTTGAAAAATGACACATCTTTAAAGTGTGAGAAACGTCTAATCCAACATTCCACTCACGCGAAGTATATAATAAACAATAATAAAATATCCCTAGTAATCCCTGATAGTGCATGGGAACCCTAGACCGCATTCTTATGCGTCATAACCTACGTATACTAGCTAAATTGCGATAAAAATTTACTCCCAATTTAGGATTGGAAATCCCCTATAATTGATTATTGAAATAAGACTTGCGAAGCCCACGAAAGCGTAACAGCATACGGCCAAAAAACGTCATCTATTCAAATTTAACCAATTTTTAATTTAAAATTAGTTAAGATTTTGCACTTCCGTTAGCGTTTGCGTAGGTAAAAATAGCCTAACTTGAAGAGCTATAAAAGCAGTAAAGCGGTCATAGGGTGTTTTTCTTTTTAGAAATGGCCAATGATTGACACAACTGATGTAGAATTCATTTTCGGTTTGAAAACATGTCAGAACCCTCAGCACGACCGTTAGGTAGTACTTAGCTATAAAGTTACCTACGGTGGTCCTTGAAAGTTTCAGAAACTTTCCATTAAGAATTAATATTTGAGTTGTTTAAGTTTTCACAGCTGTATTGACGGTTTAGGAAGGTAGAAATAGACCTATCTGAGATTGCAGAAACGGCGAAACCGATCTTTGATTTTTTTCTCTTTCTGACACCAACAAACAACTAACGACCAAAGAATTCAGAGACTAATTTATATAAATGCCACTTTTATGATATTGTACAGTTTTTCACTTACCCTTTCGCTTATTTATGTAAGTAAAAAATTTTGTTACAGGAGGGATTATGTGAAAATAGAGACCAACGGTATCTTCAACCCAAGATTGAAGCCGCAGTGCAATTGACGACTAATGTTGAAGCAGAAATCAACGGAATGGAACCAATCACAGCCGAAGAAAAAAAATTCTTAGTTCGGTAGCAATTGATTTCGCTAGAGATTTGGCACACACAGTGAGCTTACTGGAGAGGGGTGTATGTATATCTACCACCTGATAATGAAACTCTTCTATGAATATTCTAGGTTATAAACAACACACGTAACAACGAACACGGCAAAGCTCTTAATGGGATTTTGCTTCTAGCCTACGATTTTAAACAGTGGGTAAATAGCAACTTAAACGATAAAGAAAATAATTTATTCTCTAACTTTAAAGTTTGCTTGGCGAAAGTTGGCAATTTAGTCCCTGCTGCCAAAGCGTCACTTCCGTACATCAAGGAGTCTACTTGTAAGTTTAAACTTCCAACTCTTACAATTCTTTCGGTCTTCCTTCCTGTGTTCATTTTGATTTTACCTTTTACACTTTACTTAGAAAGAAGAAGGATTATGCCAATTTCCCAAGTGACTCTGAACCTTCAATCGGAGGAAGCGCACGGGACTCACATAGATCCAGGATCACCACATTGAACTCCTTTTTATTTTCCTTCAGGTATGAGAAACTTCCCTGGAACCGTAGGCAGGGCATCTGTCTCAGCGGCGCTCGAAGCTGTTGCTCCCATTTGGGTTTATTGTAGTCATGTTCCATCAACTGCTTCGTTCTTATTGTATTTCTCTGTACCCTTTCATATCTTTTTTTGTTTATAAGAAAGCTGCTAGCAAGTTCCAACTGTTCTCACATCTAACCATTATGGATTGAATTGAATTGGAAAGAGTGGAAAACGCCACACGGATTTAAACCTCCTAGTGGACCTATTGTGCTCTTCCTTACACTAAATTGGTCTTTCATCACTCATTCACCCGACCTTGCAGGTGAATTTGAGAATGTCGGATCATGGGGTGTCACTGATTCTGTCCTTGTCAGGTCAGAAGTCCTCCCAGCATAGATCTTTGGAGTTGAGTGAGTAAGAGACATATGCGTAGAATATGCACCAACCTCTCACCCTTCTGCTGACAGTTGCGACAGGTGAGGTCGTCTCGCAGACCTACCCTGTGCATATACTTCTTTAGTTTGCAGTGTCCAGCCTTAGTTACCATCTCAGCAAGTTTTTATTTTAGTCATGGGAGATCTAATAAATATTTTTGCCTTTCGGTAACTAGTCGTACAAGCACACCTGTCCTTATGACGGCGGTGGGTTGTTTGTCTTATCGTAGAGAACATTCAGATGGCGATGTAGAAACCGATGTTTCAGAGCCAAAAAAATTCTAAGCCGATCCTTGTTTTGTCAGAGCATCTGGTCATTGCCATATACTTTTGAATATCCTTCGACTTAAAGTAGCTCAAGAGCGTATTTGTAGAAGCAAACTCAAGGATGCGATGACATTGTTGTACTACGCCTGAGAAAAGCTCCTGCATGCATAGGCTCAGATAAGTTGCTCTACTATCGCTTATAATACGTATAATTTTATTATGGATTCTACGTTCAAAATGGCATTAGCACCATGCTTGGAAGACAGTTATCGGTTTGTCTAGTGTGGCACGTTGATAGGGGTCTAGGCTATCTGAAAAAATGCCCTCCCTAGTACGTTTATTTATTTTGGAACCATCTGCGTAGATGGAGATCTTGGTTGGGAACACACTTTAGCGTAAACACAAATCCCGAAGCGCTGCCTGAAAACCATTGTGGGTGCGATCGATCCACCACTTCATCCAGGAGAAGCGTGTTGAGCATCGCCTTTTCTGGTATGTTGTGGTGCCTATTTCTACCTTACATGTGATTTTCCAATGCTCCACCCAAAGGTACTACATTGATTAGGAATATTTGGAATTTTGCCAAACCCTTGCTGTTGCAATCACGGTAGGGATCACGCGGTACTTTCATTTTACCTCTCATCCGTGCCTATTTCTCCCGCCCTTATCGATCCATAGGCCTTTGAACTGTAGTCTAAGTGCCGCCCTCCAAGCCATTACCTCCACATGCAGGTCCAGCGGAGTGAGACCTAGATGCGGTTCCATTGCTTAATTGCTTTACGTGTGACTACTAAGCCCAAGGTTCTAGATTTAATTCCCGACCCTGACCGCTTTGAAAATGTTAGGCATGCATTTTTACAAGAATACGCCCTCATTCGGATGAAAGGTAAAATATAGGCCCCGTGTGTGAGTGTTGTCACGCATGTTAATGACCCTTATTTTTCTTGGAACAGTTAGGGTTTAGCAAAATTCAAAATTTCAAAAAAAAAGACTCGCTTGCTGGCCAAAGTATTATCTTTGGGTCGAGCATTGGCAAAAACAAATCTAGGAATAATGCCTGAAATGGCCCATAAGGTTGATGTGGGTGTGGACCACATTGCTACCGTAATGCCTAGACAGACAAATTTTTGGGTATAGATTAGTTCTTCAGCTGCAAGGCCTAACATTATCCTAGGTCACTAGTCTAAATTACCATAGTAATGTATTGTGGTGCATAACCACAGAACGGCCTTCAGTGGGCAACCCTAAGGCGTATGGCATATTTACATCGCTAGAACATTGAGTTGGCTTTCATAGATTTGACGATGTTTGGCCCAATTCAACTTCTTGTCAAGAATTATGCCTAAGTATTTGACTTCTTCCGAAAGAAACAAGGGGTTGCCTTTATTAGAAAATAGCACCAGTCCCGTTTTATTGGCGTATATTGCTAGCGAGTTGCAGCAGTTACGTTTAGTGCTGCTCGCATCAAGATACACAGAACTGTCTCAAATTTGCTGATTACCACAATAGCTATATCGTCCGAATAAGCTATTGTGGAGAAACCTGCTTCATTGAGGCGTTGGAGGAGACTGTCTACTACTAGATTTCATAGTAATGGTGACAATACACCCCGGGGGGACAGCCTCTACTTACTGAACTAACTATGAAGTGTTTCCATCGCTGTTGACATTGTAAAATCTTGCAAGTTAGCTGCCGAAAGGTGCCTTCAGCTATGTAGCTGAGGCTACACGAGGGGCACATGGGTGCCCGCAGGGCTGTCAATGCTTGCAAAGGTGGTTTCGCTAAACGCGCCTTTAAAATCAGGACATTTGGGTAGCACATGTGTGCCCGCGGTGTTGAAATGCTTGAAAAGGTGGTTTTACTAAACGCACCCTCAATATCAATAAATGGATTATCTTGAACCTACAAGCCTGTAAGTCGCCTGGAATGGATGGTAACTTCTCCGCCCTACTATAGTGGGGTATGGAGAGACTGCTTCCGTTCCTTATAGCACTTTTCAGAAGCCTGTTTTGCATTTACATGCACCCCTAGAAGTTGGATAAAGGTTAGAGAGGTCTTTATTCCTAAATCAAACCGCAAAGCTTACTCTCAGGCTAAATCCTACAGACCTAACTGCCTTACGTCTTTTTTGCTAAAGACCTTAAAAAGACTGTGCGACAATGATTTGGGGGGAGGGGAAAATGCATTCTTATTCACTCCAATTAAACCAGCAAGCTTTCAATCCAAGGAAATCCACAACAACAACATGTTGTTCTTCTCAATCTGTCCTACAACTTTGTGAAGGACAGATTCCGTGGATTTTCTTGAATTGAAATCATGCTGGTTTGATTGGAGTGGATAAGCAAGCATCATCCCCTCCCTCAAATCATTGCCGCACAGACTTTTTAAAGTCTTTAGCAAAAAAGACGTAAGACAAGTCGGTCTGTAGAATTTAGCCTGAGAGTAAACCTTCCGGTTTGGTTTAGGAATGAAGATCTCTCTAACTTTTATCCAACGCTAAGGTTATATCTAAATGCAATACAGCCCCTGAAGAGTGCTATACGAAACGGAAGCAGTCTCTCCATACCCCACTGTAGTAGGGCGGAAAAGATGTCATCAATCCCTGGCGACTTAAAGGCTTGGAGGTTCGAGAAAACCCATTTAAAGTTTTCTTCATACACCATTTGATTGGATTCTACCCAGTTGTCCTCATTTTGGGCTAAAATGGCTTGAATTACTCCGAATGTCAAGGGTAGTGATACACTGCCTAGGAGGCGTTTGTTCGAGAGCAGTTCCGCTGATGTACGTGCAATCCACGCTGTCCAGGCAATACGGTTGATGACGAGGATTTTTATACAAAATCTTCCTAATACGAGAGGTTGCATTGGTCCACTTAACTGAGTTACAGAAGGTCTTCCAAGAGGCTTTTTTGTTGTTGCCTAATTACCGCTTTATTATTCTCGGATGGTCTTTATAAGCCTCCCAGTCAACCATACTTTTAGCCTTTTTGGCTTTGTTAAACGGTTTGTCTAGAGTCTTTTTCAGATTTTGAAATTATTCGCCTCGCCATGGGGCGATGGAGGGAGTAAGAGCTGAATTGGTCGAGTATGCCTGCTCAAAAGATTCTCTAATGGAGGTCTGAAGAGAAATTGAGTATTTTTGCAACTCTATTGTTGTTGGGTTGGCGATATCATATAATGCCAAGAGTCGTTCATCCAGATCATCTAGATAGACAGACCTGTCAGCCGCCATTGAGTTTCTGTATACTTTTCAGACAGCTTCTGATGTCTTCATTTTAAAAACCAACAGGTTTGCCTTAGGCGTCACCTGCCAGATAGAGATAGTTCTGGAGATACTTGACGATATGCCAAATTTTGCGAGCTGTCCAACTATTATATTTACAATTATTTAATGGTATAGCTGCATTTATGAAGTGGTCGTCTTGCTCCTCCATCTTCCACATGAAAACAACGTGTGATCTCTCCTCTTTCTGATTTTTGTGGTGTTAACATACGGCCTCCTCCTAAAACGGCGAAGTTGACTACCAAAAGATCTACTATCAGCCAGTACTTGGCATTATAAAAATCCACCTGTTGATATGGCTTGCTTTTCCAGTGCTGTATGCATGGTTAGGGATTAGCTGCTCTGTCACCATTTGGTAGTGTTTGGAAGCTATTTTTATTAAGTTCACTCCTTCTCATAGTCACTTTCTCTAATTTGTTAGTGGGCTCGTACCAGCCACTACCAGTAGAGTTTCCGTCGGAAAACTTGTATATGTACTACACGTTCGTTTTGCTATAATGAACTGAGCTCAAATTTGTTCAGTAGCTAATTTCTTCATATTCAACGCAGAAGCCCTGACTTGGGGTGAATCACTGATTTTTGCATACTCCTCTTTCGCAAAGTTGGAATTTCAACGTATGGGGAATTTTGCAAATGGTGTTCATTATCTTTTCTGCTTTTGTCAGTTCGCCTTGAAAGTTTAGGCTGTAGTCTACTGATGGCCAAAATATTCTGCCTTAAGAAAGGGTTAATATTGTGCCCGTCGAATTGCTCTGATTACAGATAGCGGTAAATATTTTTCACCGATCTCTAGCCTGTGGTTGCTCTATCCATTCAAAGATCTTTTGCGATTCAACACCGTGGCCAAATTTATACCGACAAGGCTAGTTACATTGTCTACACAGATGACCGTAATCCTCATAACGCTTTCATAGTGCCTGGCCTAGCAATAGCTTTGTGGAACTCTTTTCCCAAGAAGCCTGACCGTGTCTCTATCATGATGGCATAACATTACAGTGGTAACTAGATAACGAGGGATGATGCGTTTTTTTACATTTTTTACTATAAATCTCCATGGCGCCGAGTCAATGCGCCTGGCACCTCCTCTAGTACCAGAGCCTTCCATTTTCGGCTGCCATTGTTACTTGCTTTGATTTTAGTCCGCACCTTGTCCATTGCTTGGGTTTTGTTTATTTCGTATAATGTTTGTTGACTATTCCTGGGCCTGTAGCCCACCGTAGTCGTACATGCTAAAGGTTTATATGCAATATTACAAGAAAAGAAACAAATCTTCAAAAATGAAGTTCGTGATCTGAGTTTGGGGGCTTATGCCCTTATCTTGTCGCCTTATGGCTGGATGGAGTAGAGCATGTTGTTGGCAACCATGGTAACCCTGTCTGTGTGATATTAAGGACATAAGTGTGTGCGCGTGCGCAGAAGAAGGAGTGGGCAAGTGTAAGTGTCAGTGCCGCGGGTTTTAGATAGAAAGTTTGGAAAACAATTTCGCTAAGAAAAGGCCTGAATTCTAGTGGATAATGAATTACTAAAAGTTTAGGTTAGGTAGAAAAGAACCATAGTGGAAAGCGGTTTTAAACTTGTTTTACAAAGATGTGAGAATTGAGAATTTTTACGGATGGTACATTTTATACTCGGTCAAAAACTGGATTAGAGGCCTGCTGGAGAAAGAAATGTGAGGGGATACCTGTAATGTCTGGAAAATTGTCATATGCATGTCTACCGGTAGTGGAAATAGACTAGAGCTTTTGCCAGGGGTAAAGGAAAGAGTGGAAGTTAATTCTGGTCTTGAGAAGAGTCTGAGCTCGTCATAGAGTAGCGTTCTGTCTTGTAGGATTACACGAGTTTGGATAAGAGAGCATAGATAAATTTCGCCAGTAGGATTTGGAACAGGGTGTGCAAGGTTGCACTTGAGGTGGTTCCATATGCTCCAGCAACGTGTAAGAAAAGGTCTTATAATGTGTTCATAGAGCGTTTAGAGTATGAAGGAGTTAGAGGAAGCTACAAGCATACAGCAATTCAGATAATAGGGATGATGAACCGGTTGAGGATTAACCTGCAGGTGAGTTCATCGAGTTGAACAAGGGAAGAGAATGGTGCACGTTATTAAGGATTATTGTGGTTCTGGAGCAGTGTTTTGCGAGGTGTGTGTCAGATTTTAATCTGGTATCTATGTGCATGCCAAGGTAGGAAACTGTATATGACAAGGTAAGGGTGGTATCTATGTGCATGCCAAGGTAGGAAACTGTATATGACAAGGTAAGGGGTATTCAAGATGAAATTTTCGGACTACGTAGCAGGTCTAAGTAGAACTTGAGGAACATCATTTTAAATTTGGAGGAGGAAAATGGTTGCGAATTTAGGAAGAAGAAGTCAACGGAGTTGATAAGTAAGAAGGCGGTGTTTTCTAAAAGGCTTAGGAATTGCCATGAATAAGGAAGGCGGCATCGTTGGCGTATGCAAAGGTGGTTGTATTCGAATATTAAGGTCTAGGAGTGATATGTGTGTCAAATTCCATAGAGTAGAGATTAGAGAGCCTAGTAAGTAGCCTTGGGTTAGAGTTTTGGATATGAAGTGGTAATTTGATAATCGTGTTGCTGTTCGAGAGGAAAGCAAGAATTTTATAATCAGAAATTGGTTGGAAGGAAAGGTGGTTGCTTCAATTTGATTGATGAGGTTAGACCACTAAAGTAGGTCAAAAATAGAATGTAAATCTAGAAGTGGGAGGATTGGACAGCCGAGATGAGTGAGTGAATAGTTTGGTCTGCGCCATGGTCTATGCGGAAATCTTGATGATTAGGAATTAGCAGGAAATGCAGTTCTATAAGTGCATTGACTTAAGGATGTTAATGCGCTTAGGAGTCTTCCAGGTGTTAAAATTTGGGCCATAGGTCTGTAGGATTAGGGATCTTTCGGTGACTTGTTAAGTTTCTGAACAAGAGCGATGGAGGTTAACTTGAAAAGATCGGCGAAAGGTTCGTGAGGGTAGGCACTTCCGCAACAGGAGGTGTGTGGATTCCCTGAATAGAGGCCAAGATTTCTGGGTGTGTGATTTGATCAGGGTAGTGCAAAAACGGGATTGGTTTGTATGGAGGTCCCCGTGGATCTACAAAGTGTTCTTGTATGCTGGGGTTCACACGTAAGCCTTTGCCAGTGTATTTAACAGGAATTTTGGCTCAACCTCCTCGAATGTAACAGAACAAGTTCAGAATTCTTCTATTCCTTCGGGGAACTATTTTCTTATAGGCAATAGTTGAAGCTGGTCTTATTAGTATCACATCTTGATCCTTCGGGTTTCAGCGTCTTCTTTACTCCGATTTTGGGCGTTGGGCATTCTAACACTTGTAGATTGAAGAGAGTTGGTGCTTCTTCTGGTACTGTTGTCTAAACTGTCTACTGTATACTGTTTACTTATCCGTGGACAGATAGCGTGAGGAAGTGCTACCTTTAGCTGTTAGCAGACTATCCTACAAGCGCCCCCGAAAATATTCACCCGCAGCTCTGCTCATTTCGGAGGGTTTTAGCTTTTGACGTTTTCTTATTACAGGGCTTCCTTGAGGAGTGTCTTGTGTTGGGTTTTTAGGGTTTGTGCTTCTTTCGAGCTTTTTAATCATAGAGTATGTACCTCTCTCGACCAGCAGTACGATAACACGTTTTCATCATCACCTCAAGATACTGAAAGCTACCTGGGTTTTTCTAGCTCAGATTTCAGTACACCTTCTTCGTTTTTCCGCCATTTGGGTTTTAAAACTATTATCAATATAAGGAAGTTCAATAAAGCAGAGCGCCACACCCACCTTGATCTTGCTGCTGTCTAAAATTTACTGATTTTTTACCTAGGTATTTATTGACGTTTTGTCATTTTCTAGGTGATTTTAAATACGCCTCCTTCTTATCCTACTCTCCAGAAATTTCCCTAATATTTGGAAGTATATGCAATAAATTTAAGGACCTCTTCCAAACGTATAAATTAATTTTTATTAAGTTGTACACCCAATTAGGTCGTTAGTGATAAATTTTTCAAAGAACAAAATTTACGCTTGGAATTAGTTCAAATATTCAAGAATTATTGATATGCTTTTTTGTTCTAGATAATAATGACCTAGGTGTCAGCGCATGGCTTGATACAGTCGACAACACCATTTATTCTTTTACGAAAATATATTACCAATTAAAGCTTAGAAAATATACAAACAATCAGTTACGCGAAAACATTAATGAGGCTTTGGAGGATGTAAATAAGTCTCTAAATCAAATTGCAGCGAAGAAGTACAATGCCAAGGAGATGGCAGCGTACGTCAAGCAATTAAATTATCAACTAGGACTCCTTACAGATAAACTTAACAATTGGGTAAGAACTTTGAGTTAACTCAAATTACTCTGAGTTATTTTTAATTACTGCAATTAGCTTGAGTTACTTTCAATTACTTGAATTACTTAAAATCAAAGAAGAATTTTGAATTACTTTGAACTATTTTCAATTAAGTTAGTTTCAATTACTTGAATTACTTAAAATTAATCTAAATTATTTTGAAAAACTTTGAAATATTTTTAATTAAGTCAGTTTCATTTACTTGAATTACTTATAATTACTCTCAATTATTTTGAAAAACTTTGAATTACTTTGAATTATTTTCTATTGAGTTGTTTTCAATTAGTTGAATTACTTGAAATCACTGTGAATTTATTGAAAAACTTTGAATTACTTTGAATTATTTTGAAATAAGTTGAACTACTTTGAACAACTTTGGAATTCTTTAAATTGCCATTAATTAACTTAAATTTATTTCATTCTTTGAATTACTTTTAACTACGTTTAATTACCTTAAAGCATACAGTTGCTTTTAATTATTTAGAAGCATTTTTAATTATTTGGAATTACTTCGGAATTCTTTGAATTGTTCTAATTAATTTGAAGTACTTGAAATTGTCTTTGATTACTTTTAATTACTTTGATATAGAAAGTTATTTTGAATTATTTACGTATTGCAGTACTTTGGATTCCCTTGAAATACTATGAGAAATTTTGCATTCATTTTATCACTTCAATTACGATTACTTACCTTGAAGTAAATTATTACTTGCAAATATTTGAAAATACTTTGAACTGGATAATTACTTTGAATTATTTAGAAACACTTTAAATTATTCTGAAATACTTCGGTTACTTTAAATTATCTTTGAATTGCTTTTAATTACTTTGAATAATTTTCAATTACGTTGAGTTACTTAGAAGCAGATAATTGCTTTCAATTATTTGGAAACATCTTGAACCGCTTGGAATGACTTGAAAGTTAAATTACTTTTATTCACTTTGAACTATTTTCAAGTAAGTTAGTTTCAATTACTTGAATTACTTAAAATTACTCTAAATTATTTTGAAAAACTTTGAATTACTTTGAATTATTTTCTATTGAGTTGCTTTCAATCAGTTGAATTACCTGAAATTACTGTGAATTTATTGAAGAACTTTGAATGACTTTGAATTATTTTCAATTATCTTGAAATAAGTTGTTTGAACAATTTTGAAATTCTTTAAATTGCTTTTAATTGGCCCTAAATTTGTTTCATTCTTTGAATTGCTTTGAAGTTTATAGTTGTTTTTAATTATTTAGAAACATTTTTAATTATTTGGAACTACTTTGAAATTTTTTGAAGTGCTCTAATTAATTTGAAGTACTTGAAATTGTCTTTGATTACTTTCAACTACTAGTAGTTGCGTTTACTTCGCTATATAGAAAGTTATTTTGAATTATTTATACATTGCAGTACTTTGGATTGCCTTGAATTACTTTAAAGTATTATTTATTAATTTTAATTACTTTAATTACGATTACTTGCCTTGAAGTAAATTATTACTTTTAAATATTTGAAAATACTTTGAACTGGATAATAACTTTGAATTATTTAGAAACACTTTAAGTTATTCTGAAACACTTTGGTTACTTTGAATTATCTGTGAATTAGTTTTAATTACTTTGAATAACTTTCAATTACGTCGAGTTACTTAGAAGTAGATAATTGCTTTCAATTATTTGGAAACATCTTGAACCGCTTAGAATTCCTTGAAAGTTAAATTACTTTTATTCACTTGGAACTATTTTCAATTAAGTTAGTTTCAATTACTTGAATTACTTAAAATTACTCTAAATTATTTTGAAAAACTTTAAATTACTTTGAATTATTTTTTATTAAATTGCTTTCAATTAGTTGAATCACCTAAAATTACTGTGAAATTATTGAAGAACTTTGAACGACTTTGAATTATTTTCAATTATTTTGAAATAAGTTGTTTGAACAATTTTGAAATTCTTTAAATTGCCTTTAATTTGCCCTAAATTTGTTTCATTCTTTGAATTACCTTGAAGTATATAGTTGTTTTTAATTATTTAATAGCATTTTTAATTATTTGGAACTACTTTGAAATTTTTTGAAGTGCTCTAATTAATTTGAAGTACTTGAAATTGTCTTTGATTACTTTTAAGTACTAGCAGTTGCGTTTACTTTGATATAGAAAGTTATTTTGAATTATTTATACATTGCAGTACTTTGGATTACCTTGAATTACTTTAAGGTATTTTGTATTAATTTTAATTACTTTAATTACGATTACTTACATTGAAGTAAATTATTACTTCTAAATATTTAAAAATACTTTGAACTGGATAATAGCTTTGAATTATTTAGAAACACTTTAAATTATTCTGAAACACTTCGGTTACTTTGAATTATCTGTGAATTAGTTTTAATTACTTTGAATAATTTGCAATTACGTTGAGTTACTTAGAAGCAGATAATTGCTTTCAATTATTTGGAAACACCTTGGAATTACTTTGAAAGTTAAATTACTTTTATTTACTATAAATCATTTTAATTAATTTGAAATATTTGAAGGATTACCATTATTGATCTCCGATTACTATAAACTACTTTTAGTTACAAGTATCTACTTTAAACTAGATAGTTACCAATGACTATTTAGTAACTCTAAAGTGTTTTGAGTAATATTTAATTACTTTAAATTATTTTCAATTGTTTGAATAGTTTCTAATTAAGCTTACTTATTTTGAAACAGACATGTAACTCCGTTTATTTGGACACATTCTTGAATTACTTTATAATGCCCAACATTACCTGAAAAAGCGTATAAATTACAGTGAATTATTTTAATTAATTTGAAATAGTTTGAAATGCCACCAATTACGTTTAAATACTTTTAATTTCCGTTAGCTACCTTGGAAAAATTAATCATTTGAATTATTTGGAAACACTAAAATAATTTTAAGCTTTACTGAATAATTTTGATCACTTTTTGCAGACATTCAAATCTATTTATGCACATTGAATTAGTTCTAACTTGTTACTTTTAATTACGTTTAGTTAATTTAAAGTAAATAATACTTTTAAATATTTAGAAACATTTGAAGCATGCTGAATTATTTAAAACTACGTTGTATCGACTAATTTGAAATACTTTATGTAAGTACATTAAATTGCGTTTAGCTTCGTTGAACTAGATAGTTAAAGCTATTTGAAAACACTAAATTACCTAAAATTACTTTAAAAGAGTTTAAATTTGCTCTAAATTTACCTAAACTACTTTGAATTATTTTAAATTACTTTGAGTTGTCCCAAATTACTTTAAATAGCTAAAATACTTTGATTCGCCATAAGTTGCTTTTAAATACTTTTACTACCACTAAATTTTTCGAACTAGACAATTACCTTGAATTATTGTGAAACATTTGAATTACTTTGATTTTTCTGATTTAATTAATTATTTTGAGTTACCTCTACTTACTCTAAATCAGATTTTTTAAATTTATTTTCAATTCGTTTAAAGTAGATAATTAGTATTAATTGTTTAGAAATCTTTGAAATATGTTGAATTACTTTGAGTTATTTTGTAAATTACGTTAATTAATTCGAAATGCTTTGAATTGATGTAAATTACTTTCAAGTGGTTTATGGTACTTTTAATTGCGTTTACTTAGATAATTATGTAAAATACTTTACACGGAATAATAACTTTTAATTATTTAAAAACACTTCGAATTACTTTGAATCACTGTATTTACTTTAAATTATCTTACATTAAATTACTTTAAATTACTTTGAATTATTTCCAGTTACGTTTACTTACTTTGCAGCAGATAGTTGCCCTTATTTATTTGGAAACATGGAAACTTGGAATTATTTGAAATATGTTAAACTACTTTAAATACTACAATTCATTTTATTAAGTTTGAAATACTTTAAGGACATTAAATTACTTTCATTTGTCTCCAATTACTCTAAATCTAGACAATTACATAAACAATTTGTAAAGATTGAATTACTTTGGATTACTCTGAAATGCTTTAAGTAAAATTTAAATGCTTTAATTATTTTCAACTTCCTTGAATCATTTTAATTGCGTTCGGCTATTTTGAAGCAGATATTTAGTTTCATCTATTCTAAAATACTTTAAATTACTTAAATTTACTTGAAGTATGTGAACTACAGTGCATTATTTTAATTAATTTGAAATAGTGTGAATTGCGACCAATTAAGCTTAAATAATTTTAATTGTTGCTAGCTACCTTGGAGAAGATATACACTTTGAAAAAGAGTCTTTTCTTCGAACTACTTTAATTACTTTGAATTAGGTGTAATTTACTACTTTTAATTACGTTTAGTTAATGTGAAGTATATATTACTTTTAAATATTTAGGAACATTTTGAAGTATGTTGAATTATTTAAAACTACATTGTATAAACTAATTTGAAATACTTTAAATTGATACTTCAAACTACTTTTGATAGGGTTTTTAGCATCGTTGAACTAGACAGCCATATTGAGTTATTTGTAATCGCAGAATTACTTGAAATTACTTTGACACATTTTAAACGTGTTTAAAATACTTTGAGTGACTGAATTGTTTTGAGTTACTTTAAATAGCTAGAAATACTTGGATTTGCCACAAATTAACTTTAAATAATTATAACAACTAAAAGTACTTTAAACCAGTTAAAAGTAATTTATATCAATTCAAACTATTTCGAATTAACTAATGCAATTCACAAAAATGACTCAAAGTAATTCAACATATTTCAAACAATTGAAAATAATTATCTACTTCAAGGTTTAGCTAAATGCAATTAAAAACGAATCAAAGAAGGTGATTTAGAGTAATTAGAGGTAACTCAAAATAATTAAATTAATTTAGAGTATTTAAGTTAATTCAATACTTCCAAATAATTCCAAGTAATTATTTAGTGCGATATGGTTAAATTAAAAGTATTTTAAAGAAGCTGGTGGCTAATCAAAATATTTCTAGTAATTTAAAGCAATTTAGATTAATTCAAAGTAATTCAAAATAATTTAAAAAGATTTCAAGTAACTCATACTATTTTAAACAAATAATTATTTTGAATTATTTGGAAGTGTTTGAATTACTTCCACCTACTCTGAGTTAATTTAGTTATTTTGAGTTACCCATAATTACTCTAGATCAGTTTCTTTTGATTCGTTTTCAATTGCGTTAACTAAACCTACAGGTAGATAATTATTTTCAGATGTTTGGAATTACTTTGTAATATGTTGCATTACTTTGAATTATTTTTGTGAATTACGTTAACTAATTCGAAATATTTTGAACTGATGTGAATTACTTCCAACTGGCTTTAATTTGTTTCTACTTGCGTTAAGCCTTGTTGAAATAGATAGTTAGTATTAGATATTTGAAAACACCAAATTGTTCGGATACTGTGTAATACTTTAAACTTGTTCAAAATGATTTGAGTTACTTTAAACTTCTTTGAATTATTTCTAATTACCTAAATTATTTTAGATAAGTAGAAATAATTTGTTATTCCACTAGTTACTTTTAATTACTTTTAATACTGGTTAACTATCCAAATGCAACTAAAAGTACTTTGAACCAATTGAAGTAACTTTATCAATTGAAACTATTTCGAATTAATTTGCGTAATTCGCAAAATAACTCAAAGTAATTCAGCAACTTTAAAGTACGTCCAAGCAATTGAAAATAATTATTTATTTCAAGCATTAGTTAAAAACGCAATTGAAAACGAATCAGAGTAATTCGAGTATTTTCAAATAATTTAAAGTAACTATCTAGTTCGGGACATTTAATCACTACTAAGAGTTTTTAAAAGTAACTTATTTTCTAGTTATTTAAAATAATTAAAAATAATTCAAAGTAATTCAAAATAATTTAAAAGGACTTTAAAGTAACGCAAACTGTTTTAAACTAATAATTACTTTGACTTTAATTGGAAACATTTAAGTTGCTTTGGAATTAATTTATAACGCTTTAAACCTGTTTAGAATAATTCAAGTTATTTTAATTTTTTAAAAATTATTTTGAATTACTTTGAATTACCTTAGACTACTTTAAATAGTTAGAAATACTTTTGTAACGGGCATTTATATAGTTTTAACATTTTACGCTATACTCAATTAACAAATCTGCCGCAAGTTACTTTTAAATGCCAATAATAGGTATTAACTATCTACACGTAGTTTGAAGTACTTTAAACATGTTGGACGTAACTTAAATCAATTCCAACTATTTCGAATTAATTAACGTAATTCACAAAAATAACTCAAACATACTTTCAATATAATTCAAAGTAATTCCAAGCAATTGAAAATAATTATGTACTTTAAAGTTTAGTTAAACGGAATTGATACTGAATAAAAAGACTGATTTAGAGTAACTAGAGGTAACTAAAAATAAATAAATTACTTCAAATCAGTTCCGGTATATTAAAATAATTTAAAGTAATTATCTGGTTCCCAATAGTTAACCGCTATTAAAAGTATTTTAAAGTAACATGTGCAAAATCACAGTATTTCTAGTTATTTAAAGCAATTTAGTGTAAGTCAAGGTTATTCAAAATAATTCAAAGAAATATATAGTAACTCAGACTATTTTAAACAAATAATTTGAATTAATTTAAATATTTTGTGTTGCCTCTAATTACTTTAAATCAGTTTCTTTGATTTGTTTTCAATTGAGTTTAACTTAACCTTGAAGTAAATAATTATATTTATTTGTTTGGCAACAATTTCAAATACGTTGAACTACTTTGAGTTATTTTTGTGAATTACGTTAATTAATTCGAAATAGTTTGAATTGATATAAATTACTTTGAACTGCTTTAAAGTGTTTTTAATTGCGCTTAACTTCGTTGAACTAGATAGCTGGTGTAAATTATTTGAAAACATTGAATTAGTTGGAGGACTTTGAAGCACTTAAAATTTGTTTAAAAAAAGATTGAGTTACTTAAAATTTCTTTGAATTATTTTCAATTACTTTGAAGTACCTTAAATTACTTTAAATAACTAGAATAACTTTGATTTGTCACAAGTTTCTTTTAAATATGTTTAATAGCGGTTAACTATTTTAAACTAGATAATTACTTTGAATTATTGGAAAACATTTGAAGTCTTTAAATTGTTTTGACTTTCCTCTAATTACTCTAATTCAGTTTCATTTAATTTGATTTTAATTACGATTGATTAAAGCTAGAAGTAGATAATTACTTGTAATGGTTTAGAAATACTTTGAAACATGTTGAATTACTTTAAGTTATTTTTGCGAATTACATTAATTAATTTGAAGTACTTCGAATTGATATAAATTACTTCCAACTGGTTTAAAGTATTTTTAATTTCGTTTAAATTTAAGGTTTTAAAGTAATTCCAAAGTAATCCAAATGTTTCCAATAATTCAACTGATTATTCGTTTAAAGTAATTTGAAATATTAAATATTATTGAATTATATTCAATTACTTTGAATTGTCGTAAGTTACTTTAAATAATTAGAAAGCTTTGACTTGCCACAAGTTACTTTTAATAACAGCGATAAAATATCTCTAAACTAGATAAATACTTTGAATTACTTAGGAACATTTGAATTATTTAGAACTATTCTGAATTAATTTAATTATTTTGAATTATATATAAATATTAATATCAAATTTTTTGATTCGCTTTCAATTGCATTTAACTCAACCTTGAAATAAATAATTACTTTTATTTGTTTGGAAATACTTTGAATGTGTTGAATTACTTTAAGTAATTTTTGTAAATTACGTTATTTATTCGAAATAGTTTGAATTGATATGTTACTCCAATTTGTTTAAAGTACTTTTAATTATGTGCAGATAGTTAACCGGATAATAAAAGAATTTAAAAGTAACTTGTGACAAATCAAAGTACTTCTAGTTATTTAAAGTAATATAGGGTAGTAAAAGTACTTCAAAATAATTCAAATAGATTTAAATTAACTTAAACTATTTTAAACAAATAATTACTTTGAATTAATCGGTAACATTTAAATCATTTTAAAACGCTTTAAATTTGTTTCAAACAGTTCGAGTTATTTAAATTCTTTTTGAACTATTTTAAATTGCCGTAAATTAAAAAGGAACTGATATTCAGAATAAATAATTAATTCAAAATAATTTAAGTGTTTCTACCTAGATTCAAAGTCGTTAACTAGTTCGAGATATTCGACCGCTATTAAAAGTATTTAAAAGTAACTTGTGGCAAGTCAAAAAGCTTTTCTAGTTATTTATAGGGCAATTCAAAGTAACTGAAAATAATTCAAAAATATTTAATATCTTAAATTATTTTAAACAAATAATTAGTTGAATTATTGAAAACATTTGAATTACTTTGGAATTACTTTAAAATGCTTAAAATTAAACGCAAATAAAAATATTTTAAACAAGTTGAAAGTAATTTATATCAATTCAAAGTATTTCGAATTAGTTAACGTAATTAACAAACTGAACTAAAGATACGTCACACATTTGAAAGTGTTGCCAAACAATTACAAATAATTATCTAATTCAAGTTTTAGTTAACAGTTGAAAACGAATCCAACAAACTGATTTAGAGTAAATGGAATTAACAAAGATTATTAAATTGATTCAGAGTAGTTCAAAGTAATTCCAACGTTAACCGCTATTAAAGGTATTCAGAAGTAACTTGTAACAAATCAAAGTATTTCTAGTTATTGAAAGTAATTTAGTGTAATTCAGAGAAATTCTAAGTAGTTCAAAAGTTTGAAGTAACTCATACTATTTTAAACATATTATACTTAAAATTAAATGAAAACATTTGAATTACTTAGAATTGCTCTAAATTAATTTAATTATATTTGAGTTGCTTCTAATTACCCTAAATCAATTTCTTTTAATTTGAGTTAACTAAACCTTGAAGTAAATAATTATTTTTAATTGTTGGGGAATACTTTGAAATATACTGAATTACTTTGAGTTATTTTTGTGAACTACCTTAATTATTCTGAAATAGTTTGAATTTTTATTAATTACTTCCAACTGGTTTAGAAAAGTTTTAATTGTGTCTTACTTGGTTGAATTATTAACTTGCTTGAGTAATTCAAAAACACCAAATTACTTGAATACTTTGAAACACTTTAAAATTGTTTGAAATAATTTGAGTTACTTTAAATTGCTTTAAATTATTTTGAATTACTTTGAATTACTCTAAATTACTTTAAATAACTAGTACTATTTTGAGTTGTCGCAATTACTTTCAAATACTTGTAATCGCGGTTAAATATCTACACGCAATTAAAAGTACTTCAAATCAATTGGAAGTAACTTATATCAATTCAAACTATTTCGTTTAATTAACGTAGTTCACAAAAGTAGCTCAAGGTAATTTAACAATTTCGAAGTATTTTTAAACAATTGAAATAGTTATCTAGTTCAAAGTTTAGTTAAACGCGATTGAGAACGAATTAACTTTCAAATATTTAAATTACTTCAGAGCAATTCAAAGTAATTTAAATGTTTCCAAATAGCTCAAAGTAATTATCCAGTTCGAGATAAGTAACTGTTGTTAATGGTGTTTAGAAGTTACTTATTGCGTATCAAAGTATTTTGTAGTCATATAAATTAATTTAAGGCATTTTAAAGTAATTCAAAACAACTCAATGTTATTTAAAGTAATTCAAACCATTTAATACAAATAATAACCTTAAATATTTGAAAATATATGAATTATTTTGAATTACTCCAAATTAAGTTAAACGTCTTTGAGTTACAACTAACTACTCTAAATCAGATTCTTTTGATTTGTTTTCAATTGAGTTTAACTAAGCCTTGTAGTATATAATTATTTTCATAGAAATACTTTGAAATATGCTGACCTACATTAAGTTATTTTCGAAATACTTCAAAATACTTTTAATTGATATACATTACTTCCAACTGTTTTAAAGTACTTTTAAATAGTTTTTTATTTAGAAACACTGAATTACTTGGAATTACTATGAGACACTTTAAATTTGGAATATTTTGATTTACTTTAAATTACTTTGTGAATTACATTAAATGACTTAAAAAAACCAGAAATACTTTAAATTCTCACCAGTTACTTTTAAATTCTTTTATACGGGATTATTTATCGAAAAGCAATTAAAGGTACTTTAAACCAGTTGGAAGTAATCTATATCGATTTGTAGTTCTTCGAATTAATTTAAGTAATACACAAAAGTAACTCCAAGTAATTCAACATATTTCAAAGTATTTCCAAATAATTGGAAATAATTATGTACTTCAAGGTTTAGTTAAACGCGATTGAAAATAAATCTAAAGAAACTGATTTAGAGTAATTCGAAGTAACTCAAAATAATTAAATTATTTCAAAGTTATTCAAAGTAAATCAAATGTTTCCTAATAATTCAAAGTAATTATCTAGTTCGAGGTAGTCAATCCCTAATAAAAGTACTTAAGAGTAACTTGTGCCAAATTAAAGTATTTCCAGTTATTTAAAGCAATTTAGTGTAACTCAAGGTTATTCAAAATACTTTAAATCAGTTGAAAGTAATTTATATCAATTCAAAGTATTTCGAATTAATTAACGTACTTAATGGTCACACATTTGAAAGTGTTGCCAAACAATTAAAAATAATTATCTAATTCAAGTTTTAGTTTAACAATTGAAAACGAATCCAAGAAACTGATTTAGAGTAATTGGGATTAACACAAAATTATTACATTAATTCAGAGTAACTCAAGGCAATTCTATTGTTAACCGCTATTAGAAGTATTCAGAAGTAACTTGTAACAAATCAAAGTACTTCTAATTATTGAAAGTAATTTAGTGTAATTCAGAGAAATTCTAAGTAATTTAAAAAGTTTGAAGTAACTCATACTATTTTAAACAAATTATACTTTGAATTATTTGTAAACATTTGAATTACTTTGAATTGTTCTGAATTAATTTAAATATTTTATGTTGTCTCTAATTACTTTAAATCAGTCTCTTTGATTTGTTTTCAATTGCGTTTAACTAAACTTCGAAGTAAATAATTATGTTTATTTATTTGGCTATAATTTCAAATATGTTGAACTACATTGAGTTATTTTTGTGAATTACGTTAATTAATTCGAAATAGTTTGAATTGATATAAATTACATTCAACTGTTTTAAAGTGTTTTTATTTGCGCTAACTTCTTTGAACTAAATAGCTGGTTTGAATTATTTGAAAACATTGAATTACTTGGAAAACTTTGAAACACTTTAAATTTGTTTAAAAAGAGATTGAGTTACTTAAAATTTTTTTGAATTATTTAAATTACTTTGAATTACCTTAAATTACTTTAAATAACTAGAATTAGTTTGATTTGTCACACGTTTTTTTTAAATATTTTTAATAGCTGTTAAATATCTTGAACTAGGTAATTACTTTGGATTGTTGGGCAACATTTGAATTCTTTAAATTGTTTTGACTTGCCCCTAATTACTCTAATTCAGTTTCTTTTTCTTAATCTTCTTTGGGAATTAAACCACTCGGAGTTGTTAAAATCGTCTTCATTTACGTTCCGATTCATGATTTAGGATTGTTATCATTTGATTTTAATTGCCATTAATTAAAGCTTGAAGTAGATAATTACTTGTAATTGTTTGGAAATACTTTGAAATATGTTGAATTACTTTAAGTTATTTTTGGGAATTACTTTAGTTAATTTGAAATACTTCGAATTGATATAAATTACTTCCAACTGGTTTAAAGTATTTGTAGTTGCAGCAGGCTTCCTTGAACTGAATTTAGAATTATTTTGAATAACTTTTCATTGTTTGGAAGTACTTTATATTACTTCAAATTATTTTAGTTTATTTAAAATTACTTTAATGCTTTTAGTTGGATCAAAGTAAATTTAAACAAAACGATAGCAAAAAGCCACTAGAACAAACAAATTTAGAGTTGCAAAAACTAATAAAAGAAATACAACTGCCAGATAATGCAAAAGCTTCAACTATAGTTCTAAAAGGTTTATACAAAAAATGGTTAAGTAATTTATCTGAGCAAGTTAACAAATTGGATGCTGCTGCGCATGGTAAGGTATAATTAACTTTTTCATTTGTTTTTTAATGTACATTTTTAGAATATTCGAGTGATATAGCAAAAGCAGTTTTAATTGATACGGTTGGCATTGAAAATTTTTATAGAACAGTCTTTGGAATTATATCCGGTAATTTAGAATAAATTAAAATAAATAATTGGTTGTAATACATTAATCAGATTGCTAGATGTGCTAGCGTTATATATGCGTCGAAAGGACTTGCTCAAGCTTAATTACAATTCTTTTAAATTATCTAGCTACTTTATTACATTTGTTGTTATGTTTACTGAATTTAAATATATTAATCTTGCTGTCGTATGTTTATATTCGCGATTGTTTTAATCACAAGTGCACAATAGCAAACTCTTATTGAAGCGAAACATCGTTTTCTACCACAACTGCTCCTTAAAAAAAATTAATGAATAAATCCAGGATTCGATTAACGCTTTTTTATACAGCTTCTGGGGTTCAAAACATTAACAATCTGCGTATTTCAAATAGCCCACAGGGGATTATGAGCAGAAAGTGTCAATTAATCGTAACTGGGTGCATGGCTGCAACTTTTTCAATGTTGTTTTAACGTAAAAAAAGAAATAACCCTTTACTTGTATAAAGAGATATTAATTAATTAGAACACGTATTAAAGACGGGCTTGAATAAGATATGCAGGTATGAGTAAAGCGAGAGTGTGCTATGCTATAATCAAATAGAAATTGAAAATATATGGCGCATAAAGCTCAGTCCGCTTTTCCAAAAAGTCGTCGAAAGTTATGCCCAAGTATTCAAAATTTGAGAACATTTTTATGCCATTTGCTTGTTTAAAATAAGTGTGTTGAACCCTGAATTTTTATGTCTTAGCTATATAAAATATTATTATAAATAAGATATGTTCAATTTCAGATGTGACAATGATAAATTTATTTTTGGCGTTATATTTATGACGAAGGCTTATTAAAAATCACAAATTTTATGATTCATTACACATGCCTTATTCTATTGATTGATCAATTATGAAATGAGGTGCGGGCTTTAAAAAGAGCAAGTTGCGATATTTGTTTTTGGTAGTGAATGCCTAGGAGAACGATTTTTGTCTTCTTTATGCAACGCAATTATAAATCGATTGTTTTATACTAACATATATCTATAAATACATAATCATATAAAAAACATGACAGATCCTTATCATTTTCCCGTTTCGTTCGCAACAGTAGTCCGATCAAGTACGTCACACTTCGTTTCTAACCGCGAGCAATGGCTACAGCATCTTTTAGCCTTTTCCTTCAGGGGAATTTTCTTTTTGATTTGGCAAGTTTAGTGCTTTATATTTCTACCTCTTATCGTTGCACGAGGTAGATTTCATTTACTTGAATTACCCGTAGCATTTTTTAACCTTTTCCAGCAGAGTTTCTTTCTTGATTGCGCAAGTTGAATAGCTAACCTTGTTAACTCTTACCATTGTACCAGATAAATCTTTTTCGCTTGCATTACACATACTATCTTTTAGTCGTTTCTTTTTTTCTTGAGGAAAATTTTTTTATTGATTAGGCAAGCCGAATGTCAAAACTGGTTATCTCTGACTGTTAAACCAGATTATTTTTTTTTACTTGAATAACCCGTTGCTTTTTTTAATCTCCTTTTCCGAGAGAAGTTTTCTTCTTAATTACGTAAGTTGAATGTCTTATCTTGTTAACTCTTGTTGTTCCAGGTAAATTCTCTTCGTTTTCATTACCCATACTATCTTTTAGACCTTTTTTCTGTTTCTTTAAAGGAATTTTCTTCTTTATTAGGTAAGTCGAGTGCGTAATTTCGTTACCTCTTAGACTTGTACCAGATACATTTTTTTCGTTTGAATTACGGTTGCATTCTTTAATCTTTTTCTTCTTCTTTTAAGAGAAGTTTCCTTTTTGATTACAGTTGAAGGTCTTATCTTGTTAACTCGTACCGTTGTAGGTTGTAGGTAAATCTTCTTGGCTTGCATTACCCGTAGCATCTATTCGTCGTTTCTTGCTTGCTTGCTTGCTTTACTTCAGGGGAATTTTCTTATTTATTAGGTAAGTCGATAGCCTAACACTGTTACCTCTTGCACTTGTACTAGATAAATTTTTTCTGCTTGAATTACTTCTTGCATTCTTTAATCTTTTCCTTCCTATTGTACCAGATGATTTTCTTTCGCTTGCATTACCCTTAGCTTATTTTAATCCTTTTCTTCCATTTTTTCAGGGAAATTTTCGTCTTTATTAGTGTTCGGTCTCTTTGTCGCACGTTGTCGTGTTTAATTTTAAATCGTAAATTTGTAGTTGTAAATCTAAACGTAAAACTGTCTTCCCTTGTTCCCTTATATCCTGTCGTAAAAATTTCTTGTGCATGTGTAAATAAGTGGGACTAAGGGTAGTGACGAAAAACACTCTCTCATCGATATCGAAGCAGAACAGTCGATTTTTCGTTCGGTAACGTAAGTTTATCAATAGTGCCGCCGACTTTATCGATAAACCCCTAAAAAAATCAGTGAAAATGCCAAGTAACACGTACTATAATCTCGAATACAGTCCACTTAGCTGAAGAGTAAGGAACTACATCTTAGAACAACAAAAAACCGCAGAGGTAAGTCGATATACAAGTTTATAAGACCCCCGGCGCTGAACAATTAGGCAAGTCGAAAGCCTTATCTTGTTGCACCTCACCCTTGTACCAAATAAATTCTTTTCGTAGCATTCTTTAATCTTTTCCTTCTCTTTTCCTGGAAGTTTCTTTCTTGATTACTCAAGATGAATGCTTTATCCAGTTACCTTTTACCGTTGTACCAGATAAATCTGTTTCGCTTACATTTTTTAGTCTCTTTCTTTAGGGAAACTTTTCTCCTAATTAGGCAAGTCTAGGGCCTATTCTTGTTACCTTCTACCGTTGTACCAGATGTGTTTTTCCTCTTGAATTACCCATTGCATTCTTTAATCTTTTTCTTTCTTTTTCGAAAGGATTTTCCTTCTTAATTACGCAAATCGAATGTCTTATTTTGTTAACTCCTACAGTTGTACCAGATAAACCCCCGTCGCTTGCATTACCCGTAGCATCTTTTAGTCTTTTTCTTCCTTTTCTTAAGAGGAATTTTCTTCTTCATCAGCCAAGTTTAGTGCCTAATATTGTTAACACTTACATTTTTTTCGCTTGAATTTTTAGTGACATTGTTTAATATTTTCTTTTCTTCTTTCCAAATGGGTTTCCTTTTTGATAACGCAAATTGAATGCTTTATATTGTTAACTCTTACCGTTGTACCAGCAGATAAATCTTCTTCGCTTGTATTACGTGTAGCATTTGTTCTTTTTTTTGGGTGTCCGTCCTACGACGGCATCAAATGATTTGTGACAGCATCCGAAATCCATGACTTGAATTGTCCACATAATACCGCAAACTGCGCTAATTCAAACAAGCAAACATAGTTTCTCCAATTTTTTTTAATTTTCTTTTGTTACACGTATACATATTGTAAATTAGAATAGCACGTATATTTGTTTATATAAGTGGCGTCTGTATGTGAAGGACTGCGATATATGCTTCTTATATGATTATGTATTTATAGATAAATGTTAGTATAAAACAATTGATTTATAATTGCGTTGCATAAAAAGACAAAAATCGTTCTCCTAGGTATTTTATTACTAAAGACAAATATCGCAACCCGCTCTTTCTTAAACTCCTCACCTCATTTCATAATTCATCAATCATTAGAATAAGGCATGTGTAATGTATCATAAAATCTGTGATTTTTAATAAACCTTCATCATAAATATAACGCCAAAAATAAATTTATCATTGTCACATCTGAAATTGAATATATCTTATCTTTAAAAGTATCTAATATAACTAAGACATAAAATTCAGGGTTCAACGCACTAATTTTAAACAAGCAAATCACATAAAAATGTTCTCAAATTTTAAATACTTGGACATAACCTTTAACGACTTTTTGGAAAAGCGGACTGAGACTTATTCGGCATATACTTTCAATTTCTATTTGATTATAGCATAGCAAACTTTTCTTATGCTATCCGATTTAGAATCTCGTTTATTACAAGCGACATAAATTTACATCAGAATTTCAAACAATTCCAGTTCTCAATAGCCACTATTTAACTTTAGCATTCAGATTGTATTGGGATTACAAACCACATTATAAATATTATTACTTATAACAATAGGTAATTTTTAAAGTTTATTTGGGTATTATTACACTTTGTTGCAGTTGTAAAGAATAAATCAAAAACAGAGTAAACTCAAAGCGAAGCATGACCTATAAATCCCACTTTAATCACATAATCGATGCGCACGCTAACCAAAACCAAAATCGAAGCAAAGTTTAAGCCAACGTTACACAAAACAAAATCGCGACATAGAAAAATTAACTCGCAGCCCCACACCAGGGCGTCAGAAACTATGCTACGTACCATGACGTAGCCGGAAGAAAACGTATATATACCAGCTAACTACCAATGCGAAGAGGGGAGGGGTTCCTAACAAAACAAAAATAATACATGGCCAACAATTTTCCATTTACCATAAAAAACACAAATATAGAAATTTCTATCGAAACAGCAAAACAAAATTAACTGAGGTTACTATTTCATAAAACAATTTTACTCTATGGACAAATTCACTAATTGTTCCACGAAGTGCGCATTTCGTAGCTAACATGCAATAAATCTGATCAGCACCAAAAAGAATAACGCTGATACTTTCGTATAAGCGGATTGGTTAATTACAAAAAAAAACTAAATTTAGAAACCTTTCTAGTAAGGATTTTACCATACGAAGCATTTGTTATAACTCTAATCAGAAAAAAAAATACTGCTGATACTTTCGTATAAGCAAATAGGTTTAGTACAAAAAGCAAAAGCATTAAAATTCGAAGCTTTTCTAGTAAGGAGTTTACCAGAACAAACATTAGCGTATCTAATTTCAAATTGGGTTTATCTCTGGGTATGTTAGAAAAGGAAAACAAGTCATATACATAGGTCGTGATACTTATCTGGTCAGCCTTCGTAAGCGAATTGACACAGCATCGCCGCGGTAGTCAGCGACAACCATGCTACTAACGTAATTGCAACGGCGGTCTACATGCAAGAGCTGTTGATCTACATCAAGGAATAATCGGGCTACGCAACAAGCAATTTAGCCTCCAGCTAAGACCGATATACACCAAATCTACACATTTGATAAAAAAACGTGCATCGCTTTTGGAGTAACAGAACGAGTGGTGTTTACAAGTGCATCAACGCACCAGCTGCAGAATTAAAATTCTAAAGGGAGTTCAAAAGCAAACGTCCGCGTTATCGAAACGCGATTGAAACTGGAAAACAAGGTTTTACCGGAGAATAGTAAGATATATTATTTTGACGAAACTTTAGATGAGAAACAAACTAGAACGCAATTATACGTTATCAGAAGGTATATCGCACTCACAGATACCTAACAGGATCTTGACTAATTAATTGTAGCCTACACTTGTCGTTTTAAAACAACTAGATTTACGTTGAGAAATTTTTAGAAAGAGTATTTATTATTAATTTTGCAGAAGGATTTAACAATAGACATGGAATTTATACGAACGGATAGTGAATTAACAAAGGATTTGAGATGAAAATTATGGTAAAGCGACATATCCGAACAGGTACAATATATCGGGTAGTGTTGGAGAATTTAATACCAGAAAAGCAATTTATGTAAATGGAATAACCAATTATCGCCGAAAATAAACGTAACAAATTTTAAAAAAAAGTTCTTCCACATTCGGATAATAAGTAAAATGTAGGTCTGGTGGTCGGGTGTTGTTACGCATATTAAAGATCCCTATCTTACCTGGAACAGCAAGTGTTGTGCAAAATACAAAATTTCCAGGTAAGAAACTGGCTCCCTGGCCGTTGTACTATTTTCGCGTGGAGCATTGCAAAATCAAATGTTCTGGTTCTTCGTCCGAAAAATGTCGTGTGCCCTTGCCCAATAGATATCGTGTGCACCGTAGTGGTCTAAGACATTGTTTTGGTTTCTCTGTTGTGAGGTGTTAGCTGTTTAATGGCGAGCTTGCGTGCATCAAATAATTTGATGAAACCCTCCTCGTTCTTGTTGAAATTTGTTCGTCTGTGGTAGGGATGTTATTGGTTTCAGATTTTGGCTGCTCTGTTTTCTTTAAAGAAGGTTTCCTTGTATCACACTTTTTCGGAAGTTAGCTAGGTGAGGACCGTGGCAATTGGCACAGGTTGGAGTTTCTTCTTTCTTCTTTGTGCAGTTGGCTGCGGTATGCTGTTTACTAGGCTACTCTGTGGACTAAACAGGTTTGCGTATGACTGCTGCTCTCGAAGTTCCGGTTTAGATTACCAATACGGACCGCTTGAAAAATGTCTGGCCAGCATTTTTTACAAAAATACGCCCCTCGTTCCCATTAGAGGTAAAAATTTAGGTCCTGGATGTGTGTTGTCACGCACGTTAAAGATCCCTACCTTGTTTGGAACAACAAAGATTCGGCAAAATTTCAAATTTTCTAGGTAAAAAAAACATTCTTCCTGACCAACGTAGCACCTTCGGGTGGAGCATGAAGAAGTTCTTGGTATATCACACATCCTCGAAAGTTAGCTAGGTATGGACTGTAACAGTTGGCGCAGGTTAAAGTTTCTTCTAGCTTTATTGCGCATTTGTCTGCGGAGCTGTATACTACGCGGATCCGTGATGTAGTTGGTATGCGTGTGACTACTACGCCCAAGGTCATGGGTTCAAGAGTTTAAAATTCGACACGGTCCGCTTGAAAAACGTCCTCGTTGGGATAAGAGGTAAAATGGAAGCTCCGTGTATGTGTTGTCACGCACGTTAAAAATCACTACTTTGCTTGCAACTGGAAAGGATCGGCAAACTTCAAAATTTCCGGGTAAAAAAGGACTCGCTTCCTGGCCAATATAATACCTTCGGGTGAAGCATTGCAAAATCAATTGTAAGATAGTACTGGTTCTTCGTCCGAAGAATTTTTTGCCCTTGCCCTATGGATATCGTGTGCACATTATGGCCGAAGGCGCTGCTTTGGTTTCTTTGCCTAAAGGTGTTTGCTGTTTAGTAGCCCGCTTGCGTCCATAATATACTTTGATAAAGCTCTCCCCGTTCTCGTTGAGTTTGTTCGTCTGTGGTAGGGATGTTGTTGTTTACAGATTATGGTTACCTTGTTTCCTTTAAAGAAGACCTTATTATATCACACTTGTTTGGAAGTTAACTGGGTAGGGAACGTTGCAATTGGCACACGTTGCAATTTCTTCTTTCTTCGTTGTGCAGTTGGCTGCGGTATGCTGTTTACTAGGCTACTCTGTGAACCAGACAGGTTCGCGTATGACTGTTGCTCCCGAAGTTCCGGTTTAGATTACCGATACGGACCACTTGAGAAATGTCTGGCCAGAATTTTTCACAAAAATACGCCCTCGTTCGAATGAGAGGTAAAAATTTATGTCCTGGATGTGTGTTGTCACGCACGTTAAAGATCCCTACCGTGCCTGGAACAGCAAAAGTTTGGCAAAATTCTAAATTTTTTACGTAAGAACGACCTGCTTCCTGGTCAATGTAGGACCTTTGCGTGAAGCATTTGAGTTCTGGTTGTCCTGTTTCTTTTGAAGAAGCTTTTGGTATATCACACATCTCCGAAAGTTAGCAAGCTGTGGACCGCAGCAACTGCTGCAAATAAAATTTTTTCTGACTTCATAGCGCACTTGTCTGCGGTTCTGTATACTGGCGGCTTCGTGACGTAATTGGTATGCGTGTGGCTACTACGCCCAAGCTCCCGGGTTCGAATCTCGACACGGTCCGCTTGAAAAATGTTAAGCGAGCATTTTTTACAAAAATATACCCTCGTTCGGATGAGAGGTAAAATAGAGGTTCTGTGTGTGAGTGTTGTCACGCACGTTAAAGATCCCTACCTTGCTTGGAACAGCAAAAGTTCGGCAAAATTCCAAATTTTTCAGGTAAGAACGACCTGCTTCCTGATCAATGTAGGATCTTTGGGTGGAGCATTCGATTTCTGGTTGCCCTGTTTCTTTTGAAGAAGCTTTTGGTATATCACACATCCTCGAAAGTTAGCTAGGTGAGGACCGTAGCAGTTGGTGCAGGAATAATTTTTTCTGACTTCATTGCGCACTTGTCTGCGGTATCTCTATACTGGAGGCTTCGTGGCGTAATTGGTGTGCGTTTGACTATTACGCCCAAGGTCCCGGACTCGAATCTCGACACGGTCCGCTTGAAAAATGTTAGGCGAGCATTTTTCACAAACATGCACCCTCATTTGGATGAGAGGTAAAAGGAGGTCCCGTGTGTGAGTGTTGTTACGCACGTTAAAGATCCCTACTTTGCTTGAAACAGCAAGGGTTCGGCAAAATTCTAAATTTTTCATGTAAAAAAATCGCTTCTTGACCCACGTAGTACCTGCGGGTGGAGCATTGGAAAATTAAACGTAAGGGTATATGTATACTAGGTGGCTCCGTCGATCAAACAGGTTCGCGTTTAACTGCTGATCCCGATGTTCCGGTTTCGATTCCCGATACGGATTGCTTGAAAAATGTTAGACGAGCATTTTTTTTTTACAAAAATACGTTTTTGTTCCGATGAGGGGTAAAATGTTGATCCCATGTGTGAATGTTGTCACGCATGTTAATGATCCCGACCGTGTTTGAAACAGCAAAGGTTGTGCAAAATAAAAAATGTCCAGGTACAAACTCGCTTCGTGGCCAAAGTATACTTTTGGGTGGAGCATTTTCTACGACTTTCGTGATCTTTTGGCACCGTCTGTTACAACGTGGCACCTGCTGATTGCGGCTTTCACATTAGAACCCCAAAAGGTAAAATATGAGATTTTAGGAAATTTTATACTACTTTTAATGCTCACCTCATGGAGTATTTAAAAAAACTATTTATTAAATGTACTTTAAGTGTGTGTGAATTGGGAACCAGTTGAAGCAGCATATGCTAGCAAAGATGCTCTTACGGTAGGACTTTTTGATGTTTTAAATTTTTCAAAAACTAGTTCACTTGTAATTGCTACACTTATGCATTTTTCTTTGTATATAGCCCGATCTTTACATAAGAACCAAATATCTTTCTTAATTAGGTGCTGATATTCAAGGATTTTGTTTATTATAACCAACCAGATTCGCATACAAAAAATAACCTATACGATCATTAGCATATGTACTTCGCAGATCATCAAATTATTTCTTTTTCTGCCATTTCTTAACCCAAAAATTATTTTAATGTAAAAAACGCTGTTCTTGGATCGTTGTTTTATTACAGTTTAACCAGTTATTATAATTATTAAAAACGTCACACCGACAAATGCTAAGTTTTAAATTTATTACGAATCATATAACTTTAATTATAGTTTAACTTTAATCATATGTAATAAATTTGTTAGTTGGGATTGGTATATATAAAGCGGGAATAATTCGTGTAAGTATTAAAATTTGATAATCCTTAGTTTTGTGTACAATTAAAGATGTTTGGAGTTGTACTGTTAATTACAACCGCACTGCTGTTTCAGGTAAGCCGAAGCATCTTCATTCATATAATAATTGTACTCACTTTCTCATTTACTAGCATTTAATTGAGAACAGTCATTGATTTACATTTAACAATACGTATAGCATGCGAGTCGAACATTGTATACGATTTTTGTAATGTATTTTTCGCAAGGTAACACTTGGCGATTGGTTATCTTTTCTTTAAAATTTACGTTGTCGATTGTTTCCAGACGCTCTCGCGTATGCTCGAGCAGTAACAGATTAACCGGGTTAGGAAGAGCTTCAGAATGTTGAAAGCGAAATGCAATTTACGTATCAACCTGCGAACTTAGTTGAGACGGCATGTTTACTACCCTTTTCATCCTTTTAAACACTGCGTAACCTTAAAGTATTTGGAATTTCTGCTTAAATTAAAATTTTAGCATAACTGTGGAATATAAAGAATAGTACCTGTAATCTAAAACAGCATCAACAATTCACAACGTAATTTTTATAATTCCATAGCTATGGAATCGAACAGCAGTTGAAACGCCGTTAGGTCTGGTTCTTTATAAGTGTTTGTCGCCTGGAAGTTATACTTTGACAACAACAGGTATTCAAAACCCTTGATGAATAGTCTTCTGAAAGTTTACCGATTTCTTTGAAATATTAGGAATTAAGGACCTTCTCAACTCGTAAGATTTTTAAAAATACTTCTTTGTTAAATTTTCACCATATATTTGTATTTTATAATAGACTGTACCAGGTGTCGCTTTTATTCAGGTAATGAGTCGTTTAAAGCTTAAAGATGGCTTTCGTCAAATCAACCTTGCAACAAGATAAAACCTATAGTTTATTGTTCAAAACGTGTAAAACAGAAATATTAAGACGGTTTATATAACTTTTATGAGTACTTGTGTGTTTACTAAAATGTGATTTATATTTTTTCTATCTTAAGTTTCTAAATTTATTATCATCATCATTAGGTTTTGAGTACTAACACAGATTGAACGTGTACTTCCATTGTTTTCTAATCTGAGCTAACTTACATATTTCGCTAAAATTCCCAGAACCTACAGCTTTCACTCTCTATGTAAAATAATCTAATCTAGATCTATATCTTCCTCTCCTTTTTCCTTCTCTGCTTCTAATATATGTTGCGTTATTCCCTCTAAATTTATATTTTTTATAAAACAGTTTAACCAAAGATTACGTGTAGTATTGAAAGTTTTATTTTTATTAAAATTATGAAAAGCATGCCTAGGAAAGTTTTCTTGTACACAATTTTACAACTTAAAAACTTGCTGTGAGAAAACTGCTACATTCTATAATAGCTAAT
This sequence comes from Platerodrilus igneus, assembly GCA_036346225.1. Taxonomy (NCBI): domain Eukaryota; kingdom Metazoa; phylum Arthropoda; class Insecta; order Coleoptera; family Lycidae; genus Platerodrilus; species Platerodrilus igneus. The sequence continues at coordinate 7,887,131 of JARFIW010000001.1, read as the reverse complement.
TGTAGGATTTTGTGGGTATATATATGATTTATAGACTATTTTCTTGTGTCAGCATTCATAAATGAAAAAATTAATAATTTTGAGCCTACTGAAGAAGTATTTTTGTGAGAACCTTAAAAAGTTTTTCGAGTGATTAGCTATTAACGCTTTAGGAAACAGTATTAAGATGATTTAACATACTTATCGCTATTATAAAAGGTTTTGTACATAATAAAAAAGTGGGTTGATCAGAGAAATGTTCGACAATGTCAGTTATTTAAATACCACTTTGATGTCTAACTTTGCATTGTTGAATATTTGAATTATTATTATATTTACAAACTGAATTTATAACTTTTAGTTGCCCCATATGTCCTACCGTATACAAAGCGGTGTTTAATTATTTGAGTAAAAGTTAGAAATTTTAAATAACAGGGATTAATTAGTTTCCCTTTCGGGTTACGCATCTTTCACTGTTTATTCATTTCTGAATTTTGAGACGTAACTTGCGATCATGTGTTTGCATTTTACTAAAATGTGCTTATTTCAGGTATAACCGGGTTGTGATTATTGATTGTCATTACGGTACGTCACTATGAGTTCCCTGCACCGTCCCAAAGATAGTTATTTATTTTAATATGTTCAGGTGCAGTAGCGCTCAATTTTTTTCAACATTTTTGCTTAATAGTTCGCTTTCTCGTGACCCCCTTGCTCATCGCTCAAAAGCTGAAGTGAAGTCCAGAGCTACTCCGTTAAAACTCATTCCATCTGTTGTTTACCGGCAACAAATCCGGAACTTTTTGCTCCACTGACGCCTTTTAATCTAAGCACCGGGCAAAAGTCTTTAAAGTATACGATTGTCGTGTGTTTACTATGCCTTTTATATACAGCTGATATGTGTATTTTTATATGGTTATTTTAGCATTTAAAGTGAAGGAAATTTGTGTTTCCGTGCAGGGAAGACTTTTTTGTGGTAGTTTTAGACTTGCCATATTTTTACCAACTATTTAAAAAAATCAGCTACACAGAGTATTATCCAGGATTAAGTTCTAAGGCTGGTTAAATTTATCTGGATTAACTTATATTCATATAAAAATAAACAATAAAGAAAACCTAGTATTCTTTGTTTTCATATCAGGAACCCCCTACAGCTGACCAAGGCGCAGTTACAGCACTGAAAAGTTCTTAAATCTAACACTAGGATAATTATATACAATCTAGTTTCTACTTCAAACAACTACTAGTTGCGTAAGCACTCTTCTAATTTAAGACTGTTGCTAACGTCTTATTTGGTAAGGCAAAATATATTAACATAATATATGAAAAAACAAAAAAGTTCAAAAACATTCACTCACAGATTTTGTTGATACAGGAGAAAATCCATGACATCAGTGCACCTTTTTTAAAAAAAAAACTCTTAGATCACTCCAGATTTTATTTCAACATTTCTAAAATCATTTGTGGGGCAAACCTTATATTTTACCACCGGAACATGTGCTCTTTAACGCTAGGACGACACAAATATTATTTCAAGATTTATTTGTACTAGAACATCCTTCATCTTTTTCTTCAAGCAGTGGTCCTTAACTACGTTGCTTTTCGTAACCTACTTCGTCTTATGTAACGCATATTACTCCTTGACTTACTGACTAACTGACTGATTGTTGTTTTCTTTCTGTGTGGTGTTTATTGCTACCTTATATCAAAGTACACGTGCTGAACATAGAACAAAGGTCTAGAAAATCGAGATCTCCAACTAGTTTTTTGTGCTACCCTAAAAGTAGCAAAACTATTGGATGCCCATTCCATTACTTTTTTTAACATACCTTACATAAGGGAAGAAAGCATATAAAAACAACTGCAAATTCAGCAGAAATCGGTACACTTAGTGCTCACCATAACCTAAGAACTCAACTGCAGTGCTTACCATAGCCTGTAAACCACCTCAGCAAGCAGTACTCTTCATAGCCTGCTTAATTTTTGGACGTTACGCAGCCGCCGCCGCACCTGGGGCCACGTATAGCAGTGCTCTCTATAACCTGCATATTCTTGACCCGTTACTCTGCCCGACGCCGCACCTGGGGCACGTCGCCATAGTTCAGCACAGTAAACCACGTAATAGCAGTGCTGCCGATAGCCTGCTTAATATCTGACTAGTTACGCTGCCCCGCGCCGTACCTGAGGCGCGCCGCATTAATTCATAACTCAACATTGTCCCACTAGTAGAACACGAAGCTGCCCGAAGAGTCCCGAAGACCACCGAAGACGTCTAGACTTCTTGAATTCATAAATACTTTCTCATTATCGTTATTCACGTTCTATTCAGCCTCAAAAGTAAATCCCGAGGCTTTCAGAAAGATTCCGATTGCTACCGAGGACTTCTAAACTTTCTTAATATTGTATATATGTTCAATGTACCGTTCCTATGTACATATCCTAATTCTTTATAACTCAACGTTGTCCTACATGTAGAACACGAAGTCTTCCAAAGAGTCCCGAAGATCGCCGAAGACGTCTGGACCTTTTCAAACTATAAAAACGTTCTAATTATCGTTATTCAGGCTCTACTCAGCCTCACAAATAAATTCCGAGGCCTTCCGAAGAATTCCAAGTCTACCGAAAACTTCTGAACTCCTTTAATATTGTATACATATATGTTCAATGTACCGTTCCTGTGTACATATCCTAATTTTTCATAATTAAACGTTGTCCAACATATAGAACACGAAGTCCTCCGAAGAGTCCTGAAAACCACCGAAGACGTATAGACCTCTTCAAACTATAAAAACTTTCTAATTATCGTTATTCACGTTTAACTCAGCCTCACAAGTAAATCCTGCGAATTTTCAAAGAATTCCGAAGCCTATCGAAGACTCCTGAACTCCTTAATATTGTATATGTGTTCAATAAATAGTTTTTGTGTTCAGATCAATTTTCTTTATAACTTCACGTTGTCCTACAAGTAAAACACGAAGCCATTTGAAGAGTCCCAAAGACCGCCAAAGACGTCTAGACCTCTTCATACTGCAAAAACTATCTTGTTACCGTTATCTAAGCTTTCACTCAGCCTCACCAAAAAAGCCCGAGGCCTTTCAAAGAATTCCGAAGACTAGCGAAGACCTTAGAACCTTTCCGAACTGGGTATATGTTTGTTTACTTGGTCTTGAAGTTCCTACTTGGTTCCATGAGCAACCACGCTGATTGCCGAAGACTTCCGGAGTACTGCAAACTGCATAAACTGTTCTTTTGGACTTTTTACTTGTATATTTGTGTACTTATAAATTTTCTTTTATTTTTTGCTTGTGAACATTAAACATAACAGTGATAAGTCTACATACTTTCAGACGCCATCCACTCGTACGATAACGTTATGCTAGATTTATATCCCGTTGATGATGTCATTTCTTGGTTCATCTGTGATGAACATGTGCTCGTATAACATAACCTCATGAGTATCAGCAATGCGAAAGCTTCTCATCAGTGCTCGACGCGCCAGATAACGACTTTGACAATTTTATTTATTACACGAGTTAGATTTCGGGCCTCTTGGAGCGACTTATCGAAAAGCTTTTCCAAAAAACTTCCTCTAACAAATTTATTTTATACTGAAATTACATTTAGTTTTAATTTACAAGTACGTTATGTTCATTTACGGTGGAGATCAAAATAATTTTAAGTTGCAAATCATTTTTTAATTGATTAAACTAAACTATGGTGAATAGCTGAACTGACAACAATGTTAAAGTTGAGAAGCTCTAGACTGACTGGCCATCTTGAGCTCTCGCGGGTATTTATGCTGTCCCTGCCTTTCACATTGCTTGTGAGAACTGCAGAGCTCATGTCTACTTTTTTCTGTATTTAATTGTACAATACAAAGTAACAATCTTAATTCTAATAATTGCTGTCTTATAACCCAGTGACCTGCACCTGCAGTATCACGTTACGTCTGGAATACAATGTCTATTTCTGTTCTCACTGTCTGGCTTGTTGAACTTTTATTAACCTCTTTTATTGTGTCCTTCAATTTACAATGTTGCATCTAACTTAAGTTTTAATAACTTTTAATTCTTAATTCTTAATAGTTTCATTAATTACATGTGTATTCTAATTTGGGGATATGTAACTCCTCCCTATGTAGATGAAAATTAAGGGTTTGCCTAATTTTTGAAATTTATTATCCCTAAGGGTTCATTTACTATTTTTTTAATTTCTTTTGCTTCTTGTTTCTTATTACTAAAATTAGTTTCTTTATTCCTATATCTAACATACATTTTGTACAATACATACATAGTTAATAAAATGATTACAATGATTAATAAAATTGTCCAAACACTGATATTGACATAATCTACTTTTGGCACTTTCAATTTACTTAAATGTTCTTTTTATTTGTCCATTAGTTTTACAGCTTGGTTGAGAGCGTCTAGGTCAAAGTGTTTTAGTTGCCTTGGTCTCTTGCTGATTTCGTTGTTTTCAGGTTGCGTAGTCTTGAACTGTAGTTCCGATAAGTTTGCGAATTTCTTCGTTACTGTTGGGTTTTTTTCTATGGTGATTACTTTACTTCCAGTTAATGCTAAGTTATTTTCATCTTGGTTGCAATGGGCGGTTGCTATTATTTCTTGTGGATATACAGCAATCCATTTGTTGTCCGTAACTTTTAAAATTTTCATATTCATAGTGATTAGAGAATCTTAACAATTGTACTTCATTGGGGTTATCTGCTTGAATAACTGTTGTCGTTAATGGTTGACATAGGTATTGACTTGGTGCTACTTCTTTGCATTTTTCTTCGTAAAGCCATTCAGGGAAAGAAACTTGGTTTTAAAAATAATAACTTGGTACTTGCTAGTACCTTTCATGGGGAAAGCAAATAAATGATAATAATTACAAGTGTTACTTTCTACTATAGGGATTTCTATTAAAACGTAATTTCATAATTTTTTACATAGCCTTTTACTATGGCAATTTTTTCAAATATAAGTATATTAGATTCTGTTATTAGGGTAATTTGCTATTAGTTATAAGTGATATAACCTTTAATAATTCATTTTATAAATCTATTGGTTCTATTTTACTTGTCTGTAATATGTTTAGTTTAGCAAATGTTACAGCGTTTTCTAATGTGGCAAAATTTTGTTGGATTACAGTAAGGGTTGATATTATTTGATTAAATCTCGCATTCTTAACATTGTGGTTTGCATATTACTTTCAAGGGTTAGTATTCTATTGGTGATGCTGTGTTGGTTCTTTACTAATTTTCTTAGAGTATCATTAAATTTTATTATGGTTGATTGATTTAAAGATATTTAATTTTTAACAATGGTCTTTATGTCATTTTGATTTTCAATTAAGTGTTTTATGGCGTTATGCATCTTGGTTGTCTAAGTTGCCTGGGACCGCTTTTATGATATTACCTAATCCGTTAATAAATCCTCTCTTTCGTCTTGTAACTTGATCTCTTGGTATTAATCTACTAAATTAATCGTCTGTGTTCTTTAAGATATTTTCCATTATACTGTTATAATTAAGCATTTCTATCGGGCATTTTTTTCTGAATTTGGCTGTGTTCTTTGACCGTTTCAGTCTGTAGTAATGGTCTCTAATTATATAAAATTTTTGTTTTATTCTGTTGTGTTGAAATCTTATTTCGTCCGATAACCGTTCAGGTAATGCATTGATATGTGTTTAGGGCCACTTTGTCGTAAATTTTCGTCTTTAGTAATCTTATGTTTGGTCGGGTTCTTCAATTTTTAGCTTTGTCAAAATTAAACTTCGTACGTCTTGACATTTCATACCGAATTGATAGGGTGATTGATTATTTTCTATCCGTAGGTTTATTAAATCGCAAACTAGACATTGATGTTTCGTAGGTCTCCAAAATATGCAATCACAATGCGTTTGAATTCTTCCCATGCGATCAGATCTTTGCGACTCGCAATCAGAGTTAATGCTCTGCCGGTCAGCTTGCTTATTATTAGGAGTAAGAGTAAAACTTTGCGTTCGCTGTCTCCTGGTTTCAAAAGGATTTCAAAAATATTTCGCTTGCGGTTATTATGATTCCCGGTAGCGCTTGACTTTCGTCGTATTGTGGAATGCTCTGGAGATAAAGCTTTATGTCTGAGTTCATAATAGTTGCTATCAGTTTAGTTTGTATTATTTTTGTGTAGACTAAGGGTTACTTTTTAGTTTGGTCTGACACAGTTAATTAAAAATAGCTTTACGTATTTTTATGCGTAATTATAAAGTGCCGTAATTACATTGAGAATTTCTGCTTGGTAATGGTTGCGTTATTACTGTAGCGTTGGAATGTGTATTTATAGCGTTGCAGATGTTACAATTGTTGCAGATTGAGTTTCAGGTTTTTTTTGAGTAATAATTTCCTGCAATAATGCGTTATGATTACACGCTTTTATTACGGATTTGTGCTAATTAACTAAGTGCTTGCGATGATAAAATTGCTATAATTGTTTTTTTAGATGTTGCATTAATAAGTGCACAAAATGCTTCTTTACAAATAAACACCTCCGTTAGTTTGTTGCCTTGAAAATATCTAATTATAAAGTTTCAGGGTTTCTGAATGATATTATTTCAGTCATTGTGAAGAGTAATTCGTTTTTTTCCAATAAAGTGCATAAACGCTTTTATAATTATAAAGTTTCGTTAATTTACTGTGCGGAAAGTATTTAATTATAGAGCTTTATAAAGTCTAAATGAAACTTTTCAGTACTAATAATTACTGTAAATAAAAATGGTAAAAAATATGTGCGTTCTGTTTATACGTTAACTTCAGGCTTGCTGAATAAATCGTTTCGTTTTATCTTAATAAATTGTAGTAAATTGTGCATATAAATGGGTCTTTATAATTCTTTGTTAAATAAGTTCTGTAAATAAATTCTTTTCATAAATGATAAATAATAAAATTGCGATAAAATTGTACATTGAAAAAATATTTTCTTACTAGTTAGTATCAATATTCAGTTGATAATGGTTTAGCAAAATGAACTTCGGTACTTACAATGGTTTGTTTGTCAGTCTTTATTTTTCTTTTGCTTCTGGACTAGGTCTATTCTTGTACTTTGCCCAGTTGGTATTTTTCCCAAATTAAGAATCGAAATTCAAGACCACCAGCTGCCTCAATTTTGGATTCTACTAATGCTCTTTTGGAATCCTACCAACTGCGCCAGTTAGGCTTCGGGCTTCTTGGAGCGACTTTTTAAAAGCTTTTCAAAGCACTTCTTCTAACAATTTATTTTATACTGAAATTACATGTAGTTTTAATTTACAAGTACTTATGTTCATTAACGTTAGAGATCAAAATAATTCTAAGTTGAAATTCACTTTTTAATTAATTAAACTAAATTATGGTAAGTAGCTCAACTGACAACAATGTTAAAGTAGAGAAGCTCTAGACTGACTGGCCATCTTGGACTCTCGTGGGTATTCATGCTATCCATGCCCCTCACATTGCTTGTGGGAACAGCAGAGTTATGTCTGCTTATTTTGTATTTAATTATACAATACAAAGTAACAATCTTAATTCTAGTAATTGCTGTCTTATAACCTACTGTGGCCTGCACCTGCAGTATCACGTTAGGTCTGGAATACAATGTCTGTTTCCATTCTCACTGTCTGGCTTGTTGAACTTTCATTAACCTTTAATTATGTCCTTCAATTTACAATGTTGCATCTAACTTAAGTTTTGATAATTCTTAATTCTTAATTCTTAATAGTTCCATTAATTACATGTATATTCTAATCTGGAGATATGTAACTTACGCTCTAATATTTTTATTTACCTTTGAAATAAATTTGTTGACTGAAATTTGTTATGCTACAATGTCTAAACGTATTGCGTCTTAGAGCAATCAAACAATAATGAATTGTGCTTTTATAGTGTTTAAATGTAATTCTGGAACATATATTTTTCTTTAATGAATTCCACGAAATATATATATTAATATTACTGTGTGCTTAAGATTGAGTATAAATCATCCTTGTTCTCAAGAAACCGTTGAGATACAATTGCTTGTAATTTTAAATATATTTCTTGGACTAATATTCCTAAAATGTTTCTAGAAATCTTTAATAATCACTATTTACCAAATATTCGTTATTTAGCCATTTTACTGAGTTGCATTCCTATCGACACTAAAGCGTAGATACTAAGACAGATTTTACTGCTTCACACAGATTGTTATATAATTACTTCCTTATACGCAATTTTGCGAGCTGCACTTCCATTACACAAATAATATTAGACTGTGAATCATAATTTAATAATTTTATTGAATTCACCACGTTTTTAATATAAACTACGAGAACTTAATTCTACGGGTGTATCAACTCTGAACTTATAACGTTGTTATTATTATCTTGATTTTAACTCAAATAGCGCCGAGGCGTTACACCTCCTCCTCTTCAAACGAGATTTTTCAAAAAAATTTTCCGCGACTAAGTGTTACTTCAGCTTGGTTTCGGTGCTACGTCTACAGTCTTAGATCAGGCATAATCAGCAAATAGAATCAAAAGTTCGGAGACTACACAAACATCTAAAGTGCCCCTAAAGTGAAAGGTCGTTAAGCGACCTTATCTGTTCCTCTTGGAAACAGATCACTTACAAGAGTAGGGTACTTAATAGCCTGGTCCTTTGTTGCTAGGCTAATATCCCTACATGTGATTTTCCAATGCTCACCTGAAGGTACTACATTGGTCAGAAAGCAAATTTTTTACCTGAAAAATTTTGAATTTCACAAAATATCTGAAACTAAGAAAAATTAATCAACAAAACTTTCTCACGCATTGAAAGGGACTAAAATCAGTGTAAATTACTCAGACAGAAACTTTCAAAAATAGTAGAAAATATAAGACGTACTTGTCACCTAATGAAATATATTTCTATATTAAACAAAAGCTGTGGGAACGCAGATAACCATTCTCACGCACCCAAAAATCCTTGACCTCAATGTTAAGACAGTTTCAATTGTACACCCAATGCGAACAGGGCACCTTAGATAAATCCTTTAAAATAATATAGCTTATAAATACTGTCATAGCATAATAGAAGGAAGCATTCAGATCCATTTAAATATTTCAATACAAACATTTTTCTTCAGTCGAATTATAAGCACCAACGTCTCGAGCGGGTGAACCCGTTTACAGTAATCCGTAATTCTGGTTTTAAATTCGGATTTATGGTGGAACAAACGAAAACTAGGAAGAAATTGTGGATTCAGGATAAGATTCGTTAAATTGTGAAAGTGTTTGTCTTGTGAATGGTTTCCGACAACGAAAGTTTGATACGTGGATTATTAAAATCTAAGTTGTTCCTGCACTCAAAGAGTTGTTTGAGTATTGTTTTCAATCTACAGGCTGTGAGTGATAGTATTTTTGCTTTCTACCTACCACATATTCAGTTGACGTGTATTTCATTATTTATATATAATTTTTGGTTTTGTAGACTTTTACGTTGATGCACGCTTAATTAAGAATGTAATGTGATATGAAGTTTTAATATAAACAGACACCACAATTATTTTCGCATACATTTACATATAACAGTCAAATTTCTTAGACAATTATACTTGAATAAATTTAAAATGTTACATTATTTTTTAATGCATGCATATTTTGCCAATTAAGGCAGAGCTTAGTTTATTTGTGTTGGTTGTGATTCTTAAATGCTATGATTGCATGGTTACCAATATAGGTAAGGCGAAGGTCTTGCAGTTTTATTATTGTTTGTTTAGTTTAAGCTAGTAGGTGAGAAACAGAGTACACAGGGTTCTATCAACCTGCGTGGCAGAAATAGCCATTTAGCAGTCTCCTAGACCACCTATTGCCTAATCGAGATAGAAAACCAGGTGGGTTGGTACTCTACAAATTATATTCTATAGAAATTTTTAAAACCTTTCCAGGTAGGTGTATAAGATAGTGAGTTGAAGTTTGTATATCCCTGAAAGATTTGTATTTGCATTAATAGAATTTTTCCCTAGTCATTGCAAGTTAGCTGGTGAATCATTTAGTGCTACGTCTCCGTATTAGAGTAAATTTTATTCAGGAAATTAGCATCAACGTAACACGTGACAAGTTTCTTGGGACTATATCATTAAAACGATTAATTTTGGGTAACTCTAGAATATTTCCAGTCAATTCTGTAATATTTATTTGTTTAGAGTTTTTTCCCATTGATACTTTTTGATAGAACACATTGCTCGAAACGTAACGTATGAAAGTAGGAAATTTGTATTAATTACTTACAACTTACTTACAAGGAATAGCCTGTACGATCATTAGCACATGCATTACGTCGAACGTATTGTTGATTTTCTGCTATTTTAAAGCTCGAAAATTACAGATAAAAACACTGTTCCTGGTTTTGTTGTTTTATTACATTTCAACCAGTTATTATGGTTATTAAAAAGTAGTACTGACAAATGCCAAGTTTTAAATTTATTGCCGACCATATAGAGTTAATTATATATTAAAAAAGTAATTAATATTTACTTAAGATTGGTATATATAAAGAGGAAATGCTATGAGTATGTGTTAGAATTTGTTATTCCTTAGTTTTGTGTAGAATTACAGATGTTTGGGTTTGTACTATTAATCACAACCGCAGTGCTGTTTCAGGTAAGTTGGAGCATATTCATTCATACAATAATTGTACTCACTCTCTCATTTATTAGCATTTAATTTAAAACAGTCATTGATTTACATATAACAATACGCATAGCATGCGAGTCAAACATTCTATACAATTTTTGTAATGTATTTTTCGCGCTCTAAAGGTAACACTTGGCGATTAGTTTTCTTTACTTTAAAATTTACGTTGTCGATTGTTTCTGACGCTCTCGTGTATGCTCGAACAGTAACAGATTAGCCGGGTTAGGAAGAGTTTCAGAATGTTGAAAGCAAAATGCGATTTACATATCTGCCTGCGAACTTAGTTGGGACAGCATGTTTACTACCCTTTTCATCCTTTTAAACAATGCTTAACTTTAAGTATTTAGAATGTGTGCTTAAATTTCAAAGTATTAAAATTTATAGCGTAACTAAGGGAAATAAAAATTAGTATCTTAAATCTAAAGAAGCATCCAAAATTGACAATGTAATTTTATGGTTTCATAACTATAAAAGCAGTTTAAACCCGTTGGAGGTCTAGATTTTTTATAAGTGTATGTCGTCTGGAAGTTGTCGACATGCGACAGGTATTCAGGACCCGTGATGGATAGTTTTCTGAAGGTTTCCAATTTATGTCAAATATTAAAAATTGTGAATCTAATCAACTCCTAGTGTTTGTAAAAATTCTTATTTGTTGAATTTTTACCAAATTTTGGTAAGTGGAATTTATATTACACTGTACCACACGTCGCTTTTATTTCACATCTGGTCTCAGCTACATTCCGCTTTACAAATCTAAAACTTAAAATTCCAAAAACAAATCCAACTTTATGGCGCAGAAATCTTACCACAACTATCCCCATCACAGAAACCAACCTCCGCATCTACAAATCCCTACTCCATTTCTGACAATCGCTCTCGACCAATCGAACACTAGCAGATAAAACTTTCAGATCTTCCAACAATCACAGAAATCCACACTCATATCTAAAATTCCACTAGAACAATTTTACAATTCCTCACAGGTCATTTTTAGTTTCAACAAAACTACACCCCTTCCACTTAATTCCCTCTCCACTTGTTCCTACCAACAAAACGTCCTTGAAATACCTGACCAACTAATCTATCACTGCCCAAACCACACCCACTTACTAAATAGCTTTAAAGCAAATTTAAATTTACCACCCCATTGCCCCACTTCTAAGCCTAACTTCATAATAACTCACTTTCCCCTTCTTCTGACCCACTTCCTACAAGACTCAATCAAGAAGCAACTACATTGGAGAAGAGAAAATTCCAAACTCTCTCGCAACCAAATCAGCCGACTGACGTTCCATCAAGTTAAAAACGTTAAGCAACTCAAAAGAAATAATCATCGACTTATTTAGGTTCAGGGGACTTTTAAACCCGCACGGGAAAATTTTCAGCATTAGTATGTTTAATATAAGCGTCACGTGAAAATCAGACGAAGATTTGGTTTTCATGTAAGTTTGGATATTGATTTATGGTTTGTGGTTTGGAAAACCGCAAGAATTGTGTTTTTCATGCTTAACATACAGCTGTATCCATCAATTTGCGTCAGAACATTAGCTATCTAGGAGGAGGAACGATAACTTGTGGGAGGCGCTACATTGAAACAAACTTTATTACCGGTCTTCCTCGAGGGCAGACTTGTTTCGTAGAGTTCGGACAGTCGACGAAGTGGTCTCTTTCCTATTCATTTCTTGTTCCTCTAGCTCTATAAAACATACCGTTGCTTTATCGATAGGAGAACTACCAACAACCAAACGAGTAGACACGTTTGATTATTCTTCAATGTTCTATCCGAAGGTACTACATTGTCCAAAAAGCGAGTTTTTTTACTTGGAATTTTTGAATTTTGCCGAACCCTTGCTGTTCCAAGCCAGGTGGGGATCTTTAACGTGCGTGGGAACACACACAGAACCTATATTTTACCTTTCATACGAACAAGGGCGGATTTCGTGAAAATGGCTCGCTTAACAAATTTTCAAATAGACCATGTCGGGATTAGAACCCGGGACCTTGAACATAGTAGTCACACGCATACCAACTACACCACGGAGCCGTCCAAACATCTGGATATTTGGACACTACCCTGAGATAAAAGACGTACAGGAAGTAAGATAACCACGGGATAAGCGGTAGCTTTAAAATTGGAGACGCATTTGACGTTCCGAAAGAAATTTAGCCTTCTGTAAATTAAAATACATTTTATATTTATATTAACATATTTTGTAGATTTTATTACCGGCCTTCCTCGAGGGCAGACGTGTTTGGTAAAGTTCGAACAGTCGAAAAAGTGGTCCCTTTTCTTTTAATTTTTTATTCCTCTACCGCTATACAACGTACTGGCGCTTTATCGATAGAACAACGGGGCGCATTTGATTTTTTTCAATGCTGTACTCAAAGGTACCACATTGTCCAGAAAGCGAGCTTTTTACTTAAAAATTCTAAATTTTGCCCAACCCTTGGTGTTCCAAGTCAGGTAGGGATCTTTAACGTGCTTCACAACACATACACACACAGAAGTTATATTTTACCTCTCATCCGAACTAGGTCGTATTTTGTGAAAGCTGCTCGCCTAACAATTTTTCAAGTGGACCGTGTCAGAATTCAAACCCGGGACGTTGGAAAAATAGTATCTCGCGTACTAACTACGCCACGGAGTCGCCCAACATCGGTACATCTGAATACCACCCTTAAACAAAAAACGTACAAAAATTAGGATTAGCACGAGGTAAGTGGTAAATTTACAATTTGAGACGCATTTGACGCCTCCAGGGAAATGAACTCCCGTGTAAGTTTGAATATATTTTACATTTATATTAGTATATTTTGTAGACTTTATTACCGGCCTTCCTCGAGTGCAGACGTGTTTCGTAGGGTTCGAACAGTCGACGAAGCGGTTCTATTCTCTTTTCATTCTTTATTTCTCTACCGCTATACAACGTACCGGCGCTTCATCGATAGGAGAGCTACCACCAACCAAACAAGGAACACATTTGATTTTTTCAGTGCTCTACCCAAAGGTACTACATTGTCTAGGGAGCGGGTTTTCTACTTGGAAATTCTGAATTTTGCCAAACCCTTGCTGTTCCAAGTTAAGTAGGGATCCTTAACCTGCGTGACAACACTCACACACATACCTATATTTTACCCCCTCATCCGGCGTATTTTGTGAAAGCTGATCGCTTAACAATTTTTCAAGTGAACTGTGTCGGTATTCGAATCCGTGACCTTGGGCATAGTAGTCACACGTATACCAACTACGCCACAGAGCCGCCAAAACATCGGGACACCACCCTAAGGTAAAAAACGTACAGGAATTAGGATAACCTTGAGGTAAGTGGTAGCTTTATATTTTGATACGTTACAGCCCACCTGCAAAACTCACATGTTAAATTCCAACCTGTTCTGTTTGGTGAAAGCTACTCTACACTGGTTACTTTCTCTACGAAACCGGGATCTGATGTCTGCGTTAATCGCGTTTGGAGGGGTCTAATCGATATTTGAATTACCGCCCTGTATGTTGTCGTACTTGTCGCTCGCATCGCGATCGAGTTGTGAGAGGTTACTGACGGGTATTTAATATTCTGATCACAACTAACTCCTCTCTGGTTGATGAAAGTTACCCCCACACTGGGCATTTTTGCAACAAAACCGGTACCTATGGTCTAAGCCATATTTCAAATACCGCCCCCGTACCTTTTGTTTGCGTTGCGATTTAATTTGAGATGCCAATTGATCTGAACCGATCCGCTCTGTGTAATATTTAGGAGCATTGTAATTAACATTTTCCCACTGGTGCGTCTTAAACTATTCTATTGTCGAGTTCAATGTTATTCTGTGTGTGTAGACGGTAATTTTATTCCCACTTATTTGCATTTGATACCAAAGCGGCGTCATTTGTACGTGTTCCCAATGCATTCTTTATGGCTAGGTAAATGGCAATATTCATGCGAACGGTCATTTTGATCTCCCACTTTAAAGGCGGCGCGCTTATTTTTGTCAGCACCGCATCTTTTTATGGTTGTAATTTATTATTGGGGGTAATCTACCGTAATTGCGTTTCTTTAAATTCGTAGAAATGTGTATAACTAAGTTTTCCTGATCTGATTATTTACCTAGTCTACCTGTACTTTTCTAATTTAATACAAAGGATGTAAAGTCCGGATCTTTATTACTAGTTGTATAAAATTATACTAGGTGCTTTTCTATTTTATTTCTGTACTCTAGTTTAATACTGCATTAAAATAGCTACGTTATTAAAGTAAAACACAGTAGCTTCTATAAATTCTACAGACTGCATTCGTACTAAAAACTCATTTAACTAACAGAGATTAGCTAACGTTTGTTTAAATAACGCACTAGCGTTACAACTTGTAACTAGTATCGCTACACTTTGGAACAACCACAAAACATTCTCAAACATTACTTTTATTAACAACTTTGTTACAGTCTGCCGTATGCGAAGTAAGAGACCAACGCTACATCCAGCAAAAATTAAGAATCGTTGGTAACATTTTGGCCGCAGCTAGGAAAGATTTAGATCTGTTAGATCCTTCAAATGTTGAAGAAAAGCAGGTCCTTTATGCTGCAGCGGAAGATTTTAGTACGCGTTTAACAGAATCAGTGAATCGTCTCGACCAAGGGTATGTTCACTTACACAATACATCCAACATTTTAAATTCTTTTTAGGTTATAAACAACACACGTGATAACGAACAGGGAAAGGTCCTTTATAAAGTAGCTCGCGAAGCAAGGGAGTTTACACAATGGGTGCAAACCCACTTAAACGATAAAGGACAAATACTACAGTCAAATTTCAAAAGTTCTCTAGATGGCGTTGGAAAACTAGTTCCCATTGTAAGCAACGCTCTGGGGCACGTTAAAGAATCAACTCGTAAGTAATCAAGTTTCTGAGTTTATCTGAAACTGCAAACGGGTTTATGTAATTGTAAAAACTTTTGTTTTTGCTTTGAAGGACTCAAACTCGTTGTAAAGGGCTGGGATCCTTTGGGCAAACTGTTTAAGGAGTTACGGTGAGAAGCGTAGTAGTAATAGGATTTCGATGCTATTTTAAAAGATAAAACGGCATATACGTAGTTGCTTCCTTTTAGGCGTTTAATTTTGGCAAGAAAGAAGAATCAATGCCAGATAAACGTCCTCTTGTCTAAAGATGTCGGCTTGTTCAAGAAGATATGCGCGATCATATAGGGATCTGTGCAATCTTTGTAATTGATCGAACCGTTTTAAAGGCAGTTTCATCCTTTGGAATCAAAACGAATCTCAACTTTGACAGATTTTAATGGACCATAGGCCTGGAATTTCATATACAACATGAAATATCTTAAAACCAGCGCATTTAGAATAAAATACAAAGTATTACCAGACATATAACCTCAAATTTACCCCGAGACGACCAAATGTGTCGCTAAGCTATTACAGCTATCATTTACCTGCGGTATCTTGCTACTGATGCAGCAAATTCTAAAGCTCTCAGAGATTTCGTGGTGGCGTCCTGTTGTACTGGGGGAATCACTTTCCTCATTCGAGGAAAGTCGGTAGTCAAGTTTTTTATTTCGATACAGTCGCTTCCCACAAATATGTCTATCCCCTTCTGGAGAGGTTTAAGTTCTCTAATGCAGTTTGGTGGGTACAACGCCGTATATACACTAGTTTCAAGTGAATTTTTTTTATCAGTATCATTCTACATAATTTTGCAAATATGCTGTGTCAGAAAACTCGCGCATCTCAGAGCTTAAGGGATTAAAATAGTTTCTTTTTGTAAACGTGGGTGCATGTAAACATTGAAAATATTTTGCCGATTATCGCGAAAGTTGCAGATGAATTTTTTTTCATAAGTAGCATCCTTCAAGAACTTTCAAATATCATGTAAAAAGGAAATTTGCGCATCTCCAAGCTTAAGAGTTTTAAATAGTTTTCTTTGTAAACGTGGCTGTGTGTAAACTTTGGAATTTTTTGACGATTTTTTTTATTAGTATCGTTGTACAAGACTTTGCAAATATTCCGTATATCAGAAAACCCGTGCATCTCCAAGTTTAAGGAATGAAAATAGTTTTTGCGTAATCGTGAGTATATGTAAACTTTGGAAAATTTGCGCATTTCGGAGCTTTAAAAAATTAAAATATTTTTTTTTGTAAATGTAGGGATGTGTAAACTTGAGAAATTTTTTGCCGATTATCGCAGAAGTAGTGGGTAAATTTTTTTATTAGTAGCATTTTACATGATCTTCAAAATATCCTCTAGAAAGGAAATTTGCGCATCCTCGAGCTTAAGAATTTAAAATAGTTTTCTTTGTAAACGTGGGTGTGTGTAAGCATTGGAATGTTTAGCCGATTTTTTCATTAGTAACTTTGTACAAGGCTTTGCAAATAACTCCTATATCAGGAAACGCGTGCATCTCCAAGCTTAAGGGATGAAAATAGTTTTTGCGTAAATGTGGGTACGTGTGAACTCTGGAAATTTTTTGCCGATTGTCGCGGAAGTTTCGGGTGAATTTTTTTCATTAGTATCATTCTACATGATTTTGCAAATATGCTATGTTAGAAAATTCGCGTATCTCAGAGCTTAAGGGCTTTAAATAGTTTTTTTTATATGTAGGTGGGTGTAAACCTAGGAAATTTTTTGCCGATTATCGCGGAAGTTGCGGTTAATTTTTTTTATTATTAGCATTCTGCATGACCTTTCAAATATCCTGTAGAAAGGATATTTGCGCATCACGAGATTAAGATATCAAAATAATTAGTAAACGTGGGTGTGTGTAAACTTTAGTATTCTTTGCCGAATATTGCGCGAGTTGCGAGTGAATTTTTTTATCAGTATCATTGTACAAGACTTTGCAAATATACCGCATATTAGGAAACGTGTGCATCTCCAAGCTTAGGGGATGAGAACAGTTTTTGCGTAAACGTGGGTATATGTAAAAGTTTGGAAATTTTTTGCCGATTATCGCGGAAATTGCAAGTAAATTTTTTTCATCAGTATCATTCTACGTGATTTTGCAAATATGCTGTGTTAGAACATTCACGCATCCCAGAGCTTAAAGGGTTAAAATAGTTTTTTTGTAAACGTATGTGCGTGTATACGTTGGAAATTTTTTGCTGATTATTGCGGAAGTTGCGGGTGAACTTTTTCATTAGTAGCATCCTACATGACCTATCACATATTCTGTAGAAAGAAAATTCGCGCATCCCTGAGCTTAAGAAATTAAAATAGTTTTCTTTGTAAACGTGGGTATTTGTATACTTTGGAAATTTTTGCCGATTATTGCGGAAGTTGCAAGTGATTTTTTTTCATCAGTATTATTCTTCATAATTTTGCAAATATGCTGTGTTAGAAAATTTGCGCATCCCAGAGGTTAAGGTATTTAAATAGTTTTTTTTTGTAAACGTGGGTGCATGTAAGCATTGGAAATTTTTTGCCGATTATCGCGGAAGTTGCGGTTAATTTTTTTCAATAGTAGCATTCTACATGACCTTTCAGATATCCTGTAGAAAAGATATTTGCGCATCCCCGAGCTTAAGAGATTAAAATAGTTTTCTTTTTAAACGTGGGTGTGTGTAGACTTTGGAATCCTTTGTCGAATATTGCGCAAGTTGCGAGTGAATTTTTTTATCAGTATCATTGTACTAGACTTTGCAAATATCCTGTATATCAGGAAACGTGTGCATCTCCAAACTTAAGGTATAAAAATATTGCGTAAACGTGAGTATGTGTAAAGACTAGAAATTCTTTGCTCATTATCGCGCAAGTTTAAAATGAATTTTTTCATCAGAGTCATTCTACATAACCTTGCAAATATCCTGAATAATAAAAAGTTTGGGCATCCCTGAGCTTTAGAAATCAAAATAATTTTGTAAACGTGGATGTGTGTGAGCTTTTGAATTTTTTTTCCAATTATCAGACAAGTTGCGGGTGAGTTTTTTTCATCAGTATCATTCTAAATGATCTTGCAAATCTCCAATATATTAGAAAATTCGTGCATCCAAAACATAGGGGATGAAAATAAATTTTTTGTAAATGTGACCGTGTAAACTTTGGAATCTTTTTGCTGATTATCGTTGAAGTTGTGAGTAAATTTTTTTTTATCATACAGATATCCTGTATATTAGGAAATTCGTGCATCCCCGAGCAACGAGGATAAAAGTAATTTTTTTGTATACGTTGGTGTGTGTCAACTTTGGAATTCTTTTGCCAATTATCGCGCAAGTTGCGACTAATTTTTTTCATTATTTTATTCTACATGACCTGTCAAATATCCTGTAGATTAGTAAATTCGCGCATCCTCGAGCTTAAGAGATTAAAACAGTTTCCTTTGTAAACGTGGGTGTGTAAACTTTGGAATTTTTTTGGCGATTATTGCGCAAGTTGTGAGTGAATGTTTTCATTAGTATCATCCCGTATCGCGGAAGTTGCGGGTGAATATTT
The DNA here is from genome assembly GCA_036346225.1 of Platerodrilus igneus. NCBI lineage: Eukaryota > Metazoa > Arthropoda > Insecta > Coleoptera > Lycidae > Platerodrilus > Platerodrilus igneus. The sequence goes on along the minus strand of JARFIW010000001.1, from coordinate 7,868,060 downwards.
TTCTTGAGTAGCATCCTACATAACCTTTTAAATATTCTGTAGAAAAGAAATTCGCGCATTCCCGAGCTTAGGAGAATAAAATAGTTTTCTTTGTAAACGTGGGGGTGTGTAGACTTTGGGATCTTTTTGCCGATTATTGCGCAAGTTGCTAGTGAATTTTTTTATCACAATCATTGTACAAAACTTTGCAAATATTTAGTATATTAGGACACGCGTGCATCTCCAAGCTCAAGGGATGAAAATAATTTTTGCGTAAACGGAGGTACGTGTAAACTTTGGAATTTTTTGCTGATTATCGAGCAAGTTTCAAATGATTTTTTTCATCAGAATCATTCTACATAACCTTGCAAATATCCTGTATAATAAGAATTTTGTACGTCCCTGAGCTTTAAGGATGAAAATAACCTTTTTGTAAACGTAGATGTGTGAGAGCTTTGGAATTGTTTTGCCGATTATAAGACAAGTTGCGAGTGAGCTTTTTTATCGGTATCATTCTAAATAACTTTCCAAATATCCAATAGATTAGGAAATTCGTGCATCTCCAAACCTAGGGTATGAAAATAATTTTTTTGTAAACGTGGACGTGTGTGAGCTTTGGAATTTTTTTGCAGATTATCAGACAGGTTGCGAGTAAGTTTTTTCATCGGTATCATTTTAAATGACCTTGAAAATATTCAGTATATTAGGAAATTCGTGCTTACAAAAACTTAGGGGATGAAAATATTTTTTTTGTAAACGTGACCGTGTAAACTTTGAAATCTATTTGTTGATTACCGCGCAAGTTATAAGTGAATTTTTTTATCAAAAATGTTCTACACGTCTTATAGATATTCCGTATACTAGGAAATTCGTGCATCTCAGAGCTACAGAGATTAAAGTAATTCTTTTGTCAACGTTGGTGTGTGTAAAGTTTGGAACTCTTTTGCCAATTATCGTGCAAGTTGCAAGTAAATTTTTTCATTATTTTAATTCTACATGATCTGTCATATATACTGTAGATTAGGAAATTCGCGTATTCCCGAACTTAATGGATTAAAATAGTTTCCTTTGTAAACGTGGGTGTGTATAAACTTTGGAATCGTCTTGCAGATTATTACGCAAGTCGTGAGTGAATATCATCATCAGGAAACGCGTGCTTCTCCAAGTTTAAGGGATGAAAATAGCTTTGCGTAAACGTGGGTATGTGTAAACTTTGGAAATTTTCTGCTGATTATCGCGTAAGTTTGAAATGAATTTTTTCATCAGAATCATTTTAAATAACCTTGCAAATATCCTGTATAAGAAGAACTTGTGCAATCCTGAGCTTTAGGGATGAAAATAATTTTTTTGTAAAGGTAGATGGGCGTGAGCTTTGTAATTTTTCATTGGTATCATTCTAAATGACCTTGCAAATATCCAATATATCAGGAAATTCGTGCATCCCCAAACTTAGGAGATGAAAATAACTTTTTTGTAAACGTGATTGTGTAAACTTTGAAACCTTTTAGCTAAATATCGCGCAAGTTATAAGTGAATTTTTTTATCAAAATCATTCTACACGATCTTACAGATATCCTGCGTATTTAAAAGTTCGTACATCCCCGAGCTACAAAGATGAAAATAATTTTTATGTATACGTTGGTGTTTGTAATCTTTAGAATTCTTTTGCCAATTATCGCGCAAGTTGCGAATAAATTTTTTTTATTATTTTTATTCTACATGACCTGTCGAATATCCTGTAGATTAGTAAATTTGCACATCCCCGAGCTTAAGAAATTAAAATAGTTTTCTTTGTAAACGTGGGTGTGTGTAAACTTTAGAATTTTTGTCGTTTAATGCACAAATTGCTAGTGAATTTTTTCATCAGTATCATTGTACAAGACTTTGCAAATATCTCGTATATTAGGAAACGCGTGCATATCTAAGCTTAAAAGACGAAAATAGTCTCTGCGAAAACGTGGGTATGTGTAAACTTTGCAAATTTTTTGCCGATTATCGCGGAAGTTACAAGTGAATTTTTTCCAACAGAATCATTCTACATGACCTTGCAAATATTCTGTATAATAACAAGTTTGTGCATCCCTGAGTTTTAGGGATGAAAATAATTTTTTTGTAAACTTGACTGTGTATGAGCTTTGGAATTATTTTGTCGATTATCGAACAATTTGCGAGTGAGTTTTCATCGGTATCATTCTAATGACCTTGCAAATATTCAATATATTAGAATATTTGTGCATCCCCAAACTTAGACGATGAAAATAACTTTTTCTAAACGTTACCGTGTAAACTTTGGATTTTTGCTGATTATCGCGCAAGTTGTAAGTTAATTTTTAATCAGAATCGTTCTAGACGATATTACAGATATCCTGTATATTAGGAAATTCGTGCATCCCCAAACTTAGGGAATGAAAATAACGTGTTTGTAAACGTGAGCGTGTAAACCTTGGAATATTTTTGCTGATTATAGCGCAACTTGTAAGTGTTTCTTTTTATCAAAATTGTTGTACACGATCTTACAGATATCTTGTGTATTAGCAAATTCGTGCATCCCCGAGCTTAAGAGTTGAAATAAAATTTTTTGTATACGTTGGTGTGTATATACTTTGGAATTCTTTTGTCGAATACTGCGCAAGTTGCAAGTAAATCGTTTTCATTAGTTTCGTTGTATATGACCTTGCATATATCCCGTAGATTAGGAAATTCGTGCATCCCCGAGTTTAAGAGAATCAAATAGTGCTTTGTAAACGTGGGTGTGTAAACTTTGGAATTTTTGCCGATTATTGCGTAAGTTCCGAGTGAATCTTTCATCAGAGTCATTGTACAAGGCTTTGCAGATATCCCGTATATCAGGAAACAAGTGCATCTCCAAGCTTAAAGGATGAAAATAGTTTTTGCGTAAATGTGGGTATGTGTAAACTTTGGAATTTTATTGCCGATTAACGCGTAAGTTGCAAGTAAATTTTTTTCATCAGTATCTTTCAACATGATTTTGCTAATATGCTGCGTTAGAAAATATGCGGATCCCGGAGCTTAAGGGATCAAGATAGTTTTCTTTTGTATACGTGGGTGGGTGTAAACTTTGGAATTTTTTTGCCGATTATCGCGCAAGTTGCGGGCGAGTTTTTTCATTAGTATCATTCCGTATGACCTTGCAAATATTCTGCAGATTAGGAAATTCGTGCACCCCCGAGTTTAAAAACGAATTACAATGCAAAAGGTTGTTATATTATTTGCTTGAAATTGTTCTTTTTATATTATTAATAATAGTGTTTTGTAAATAGACATCTGTAAATGACATTTTCTTAGTTAGTGGGACCGCATGTGTATGGATTTATAAATTCGCTCAAAAATAGCTATTAATGTTGTAAATAACTTGAATCTCCATGCGGTTAGTTAACTATTGGGTGTGTCTCCAGGAGGCGGATAGAACAAATCCCAGGATATATGGCCAAGGGATTGGCTATCTACTCTGGGGAGGATCGTGATAAGCATATCTCTTTCAGTGACCCAGTGCCTGAGTGGTATAAAACCCACAACATGGTGAAGAGCCAAAGACTGTGCTAGAGCGGGATAACATCCGTCCTCTAGCCAAGTGAAAACGATCCCACGGACCAAATCCCTCAGCCCAAGCTGTAGTTTCACGGCTAATGGGCATGCACTGAGATAAACGAAGCCGGTGGTGTAGTTCTGCAACACCGACACACCGCGCCTTCCCTGCTGTCGTGGTCATGTCTTACGGGCAAGAAGGTGTGGGGGTCTTGGATTAACCGCCCGGACCAAGAAAAGACAACCTTGCTAAAAATTCTAAATCCTGTGGCGAAGGACCGAGCCAAAGGGATGCGTGGCTGGATAGTTGACCAGTCTTAATTAGTTCAAAACTCGGGGAACAGGGCGGCACTCCGTTTTATTCACGTTTTCCATGATAACAGGGGGCACCTGGCATGGTGACCATTTACACCCTCCTCACTCGTGGGAACAATAATGAATAATATTGGTACCTAAGTACAACAGAACCTGAAGAGGTGGAACCAGCAATGGGGGACCCCTCAGGTAACCAAAACATATCCATGGAGGTGGAGCAGACCCGGGATGCAAGTCCGCTTGCAAAACCGGTGTCTGATACACCAGACACGGAGAAAACAATTAAGAAACTTGCAGGCACTGGACTGCAAGCAAAGAGGCTTTCGGGTGCTCAGCGTAAAAAGCCGAGGCAAGCCAAGAAAGTCGAAGCAGGGACTTGGACGGAGTCACGCCCGTCCACAAAGAAGGTGTCGGTGCAGAAGAAGAGCGGGGGCAGTGAAATACCTCGTTCAGAGGCTTCCACACCGACACCATCTAAAGGCGTTGGCTAGAACGGGTCAGCACCTACTCAGGCGACCAAAGGTAGACCCGTAGGAAGTCGATACCCTCTCATCAAGGAACCTGTACTCTATAATTTAGAGTGCAGGCTTTTCAGATTTGGTATAGTACTTAACCAAGGTCAACACAGTAAGCCTTTTAGGCTGAAGTGCGGCGGAGCCGTTTGGCAGACGCATCCGCCAGGGAGAGTGGTTTTAGTGGTCATGCCGCTAGGAGAGTCCTACACTTTGGCTACAAAAGCTTTCCACTCCACCGTGTTCGGATAATATAAAGAAATAACTTGAATCTGTCATTATGGCACCAAGCGATTTAATGGGTTAATGTGTTTTTAAATTCCTTACTGAACCTCACTTTTGTTTGCATCCTTCTTTGCCGATGATACTAATCGTTCGGAAAAAACCGTAAATTCGCTGCTTAACTGCCAACTTTGCACCGGTCTATATCGGATGTACTTCGAACTCTAAATGGGTGATCAACCAACCATGTACTTAGTTTAAAAGTAATATGACGTACTAATTTGTTGCAGATGACGATGGGCTGGCTGTAAATTCAGTACTCAGTTCCACAGACAACTCTCTCTTCTTGTTCACCAATTTATACTACCACTTAAAGTACAAAAAGTACTCCAACAGCCAACTATCTGCAAACATAAACGACGCACTAAAAGACGCGTTTAAAGTACTAAATCGAATCCCCCAAAAACGCTACAATACAAAGGAGCTGGTAATTCACGCTAACCAACTTAACTACTTACTTGGACTTCTTATAGATAACTTAAGCAATTGGGTAAGAATTTATAAAATCATAAAAGATAATATCTCCAATACCATTTTAGATAAAGCACTCTAAAGAAACCGACCTGAATCCTATCGAACAAGCAATTACTGAGTTACGCAAGCTGAAGAAAAGTATTCAAATCCCTGATGAAACAAAGGTCTCGATGGCAACCCTAAAAGGACTGTATACAAATTGGTTAAGTAGTTTATACAAGCACATTACCAAAATGGAGGACGCAGCCACTGGTGAGAACTAGATCTAACTTTACAGTTACTTTCACGTAACGTTCTAGGTGATTCCGGCGATGCAGTAAGGGCTGCTCTATTTGACACCGTTGGCATAGCCATGTTTTACAAAACAATCTTTGAAGTAGTTTCAGAACATGCGTAGTGAGCTGTTATCGTACACAATTAAGCCTAAAGTCTTTTGTTTTATGAAAATTCTTTGTATGTGACAGTTGAATCCTCTGGCAGTTGTTTTTGGGTTACAGCGATGTTGACCGGTCGGCTTTGAAATTCAAGTTTACAAAATTTTCAAAGCTATCCGTGCTAGCGCTGCTACAAAACCAGCAACTAGACGATTCAACCTCACAACTGTCGTATCCTCTTAATAAAGTAAGATCACGCCAAACGGCTATGGTGCATTATTGTCAATAACCCCAAGAAAAGATGGCTTAAAAGAGAATACTATCCACTATTTTAAAGGGTCAAGTTTTAAATTAAATGATAGCTACATCCCTACATGTGATTTTTCAATGTTCCACCCGAAGGTACTCATTGGTCAGGAAACGAGTTTTTTACCTGAAAATTTCGAATTACTCCGAGCCCTTGCTGTTTCAAGCAAGGTAGGGATTTTAACGCGCGTGACAACACTCACACACGGGACCTCCATTTGTTACATGCCAAAATTGGCATTGCACACTTTTCATTTGTGAATGAATTCGCGCCAATATTTTAAAAATAGACTTGTTAAATTTCCGTTATTTCGGACAGTTGCGTTTGCGCAAAAGAATGCGCAGACGTGGAGTGGCGGAAGTGTGCGGTTTGGGACACGACGAGGATTAGCCAATGAGACGTCGAACAGTGAGGTTTACCTGTATCGTTTTTTTATTTTCTTTTCTCTTTTAGGATGGAGGTTTCCCTTTATCTCTGCCTCTTATCGTTCCTTACCTGGTTGTTCCTTACCGTACCGCTACAGACGACGAAGAGGGACGACAAATCAATCTGGCTTCAACGAGAGCTTGACGTAACCAAATAACACCCAAAGACACTGAGTTTGAGCTGAACGGAGCGTTTTAAATGAGTACCTCGATTTATTTATTTTTTTAAGTGCCAATGGTATCATTATAAACACATTTGGTAGTGATACAATTGACACGTAATTATGTCGTAATATTATTATTATTGCGCAATATTGTTAACGGGGAGCGTATCAGTGTTGCCAACTTGGGTAGTGGCGCATAACGGTTGCGCGGGACTATAACAGTGGCGCTTCAGGTTGGACGCCACTGTTATAGTCGCGCGCAACTGTTATGAGCCACTACCCAAATTGGCAACACTGATACACTCCACGTCCACAATATCGCGCAATAAAGGTACAAATTTGCGAAATTGTATCACATACAAAATGTTTACAGTGATACAAGATGTACCTTAAAAAAGATAAAAAAAACACTCACCTAAATATGTGGAACGCTTCACGATTCTGCGTTCATCCTTACGCAGGAGCCGTGCTGCATTCCATCTCGTTGAGCGTTGTTTGGACGTGGGTTTCATTAGGCCATCATTGAGTCCAGACTTATTTTGTCTTCCCTCTTTTTTCTTCGTAGGTAAGACGGAGGAATAAGGTGAAGGTAGAGATACGATAGGGCAAGAAATAAAGGGAAACCTACATTCTAAAAGAAAAAAGACAAGAAAAAAACGACACAGGTAAACCTCACTGTTCGACGTCTCGTTAGCTAATCCTCGTCGTGTCCCAAACCGCGCACTTCCGCCATTCCGCGTCTGCGCATTCTTTTGCGCAAGCGCAACTGTCCAAAATAAAGGAAATTTAATAAGTCTATTTTTAAAATATTGGCGCTAATTCACTCACAAATTAAAAAGTGTGCAATGCCAATTTTGGCATGTAACACATTTTACCTCTCATCCGAGCGAGGGCGTATTTTTGTGAAAAATGCTCGCCTATCGTCGGAATTCAAATTCGGGACCTAGGACGCAATAGTCACACGCATACCAACTACGCCACGGAGCCTCCCGATAGCTACCTCCAACAGTTATAGATATATAGGGTTAAATACTACTCTTTTGTCTTCAAATACATAATAACTTCAAAACAATTTCTCGTCATCTTGAATTTCTGCTAAATTTTATATTCAATTTATTTCAACTTCAGATGCTTAGAATTTTTTAACAGAGTAACTCTGGTTGCAATAAATCGATATGAAGCACTACGCTTTTTAACCTAAAAATGACGTCACTTCCTTTCCATCCACACTACTATAAGATTAGATAATTGACTATTGTTTCGATAGTTGAGGGGTTCGACGGGAGGCTAATCGCGGATCTCCTCCAAGCGAGGCGCTGGTGACGGGTCGGAAGGAGGGTCGTTCAACGTTCGCCGTTCGTGAAAGAGATGGATTTTAAAAGGGCACCACAGCTGACGTTCAGGGGATTATCGAATTATAAAGGGGACTAGGAAATACATCACAGAATCTTAAAAGGATGTGTTGACTTTGATGACGCAACTCTAGCAGACATATTTATATCCACTGATGGACCTAAAATAAATGAAGTCACACCAGCAGGCAACTATTCAGATAACCTTCACCTTTATAAAGGCGTAATACTATGCGCACAGGCATTTTTTTCAAGAAGAGGTTATAGCGATTATAGAGTACTCATACTATTCTTAAACGAACAACCCCAAATAATGCTATACGCATACCTAGTGACAGTAAGGCAACTTTAATGGACTTAAAGAGGTAGAAGATGGTTTAATGAGTGGTACTTAGTGCCACTCCCCCCCCTACATTTGATTTTCCAATGTTTCACGCGAAGGTACTACAACTATCCCTTCCCAATCTCAACATAAGAAACATCCGACCTATCAAAACCGCCGTCACTAGCCTAACAGACAAGCCCTCGGATATTAAACTAATTACAACCTTGAACCAACAATCCTGTTCCGTCCACGTTCCAGCCCCAATACAACCTCCGCTTATAATCTTCGACCTAGACAAAGAAGCTTCCAACACCGACGTCATAAATTTTATTTACACCCAAAACTCCCTTGACAACCTAATTCCTGAAGACCAGTACAGAAACAAAATACACGTAGCGGTACGAAGACCTTAGACAGACAAACACGGACAATATGATCATCAACGTTTCTCCCCGACTTGGAACGATATTGACAAACTACACGCACCTGTTTATAGGATACAAGGCCTGCCGAACTCGAGACCTGGTATCCGTTATCAGGTGCTACAACTGTCAGAGGTTCGGCCACTCGGCGTAGGTCTGGCGATCCCAGGTATCCTGTGGCAGGTATTTCGGACAGCACACAATACGAGACTGCACCAGACCAACAACAGCCGCCCCCACTTGTACAAACTGTCTAAGAATAAACAAACCATATGACCACCTTTGACTAGCCCCGAGGGCCCAGTTTATAAACAAGCCCTATACATCCATAAAAAACGCATATACTAGGGACTTTAAACCCTTACAAAGAAGCGGATGTATGACTCGTCCCACAGACCCCTATCCCTTAATGTCATCGAGGTTAAACTACAACATTCCTGAGCAGCCACCCTTAAATTCATCAAATCCCCTACTAAAAATCACATTTCCATAGCCCTAGTACAAGAACCTCACCTGATTAATAACAAGATCCCATCACTTCCTCGATACGCTAGATTATACAACCATCTTACTCCATCAGATCTTAACCTTACCTCAGCCATTATTATCACAGATCCGACAATAGATGTCTTCTACATTCCATCCCTTTTCACAACCCTAATTTACTCCTACTTTCAATACGGACAAGACATTAACCTACACTTACAACAAATTGACAACGCACTTAACATAATAGGAGACCTACATACAATCATCTGCACGGACGCCAACGCCAGATCGACCCTGTGGTTCAACGACAGCACAGACGAAGGAGGCACCCTACTTGAAGATCTTATCCTCCAACACAACGTACAAATCCTAAACACCCCCTCCCACATCCCAACATGGGAATACTATACTCAACAATCCAATATAGACGTCACACTAACCACCCCATTCGCCGCCAATATCATTACCACCTGGAAAGTAGCCATAGAATCCAAACCAACAATCACAATCATATAACATTCAAAATACTACCAAATCTCCCACCACAAGTCTTCTTTAAAACCCCATCCTACAAAACACAAAGCCAACTGGCAACAATTCCTAGCAAACCTAAATAAAACTACTCCTAGCTTCCCTTCCAGCACATACAAAAGGACCGACCTCAACTCCCTCGCCACCACCATTATCACAAACATCTACACCGCCGCCAAAGACACTATCCCGCATAAATACTACACGCAAAGATCGAACGCATGGTGGACATCTGAACTAAACACCAAATGACAAGCACTAGGCCAAATACGATTCCAACAACAGAACGCTAAACGTAGACATTACAATAACGTAGACATACTCACACAAGAATACAAAACAGCACGGAACGAATATAAAACTCTAATCACAACAACCGAAAAGCAACACTACATGGACATAATCAAAGAACACGACAGCGACCCTTAGAAGACAAACTGAAAATGGTTAAAACCACTTCCTAACCACATACTATCTACACCCTCCAACCAAACTGACCCCTCATTTCAAAATACCTAAACGACCCACCTATATACAGCCATACCCTCCACCATTCCAGAGGTATCTACACAAGAACAACAAAGAATAATAAACTACGCTAGTACACCACCAGATAACACACCTGACCATGACTTGGACATAGACTCACTATAGTTAAAAATCTCGATCCTAGAAAAGCTCCTGGACCATATCAAATTTCCAATATTATTATCCAAAAATCCTGGCCTATCATAAAAGATTCCATGATCCAATTTATCCTTAAATGCCTCAAATCAGGTACATTCCCAAACGTCCTTAAGAAAGCATATTAAAACCCGGTAAACCCCCAGAAGATCCTAAATCATACCGTCCAATAGCACTGCTTCCGACAATTAGTAAAATCCTAGAGCGCATCCGTATTCAAAAGATTAGGTCCCATGTAAACAAAAACTCCCGCCTTCCTGAAAATCAACATGGCTTCCGCTCCGGACACAGAGCCGAAGATACCATCCGATCCCTTACCACCACTGTTCAAACTCTCCCTCCAAATATGTAATAGCCATTTTCCTTGACTTCCAACATGCTTTCGATCTCCGCTGGTGGTCGAATATCCTGTCACAAATTAAAAATCCAACTTTCCTCGAAATATATATCAAATCCTAAAATCCTACTTACGTTCACGAACTGCAACCCTTAGCTCCAATTACTTCTCCGTCACAAAGTCCCTATCCCAGGGCTGTCCGCAAGGATTAGTCCTCTCACCTACATTATGGAACCTCTCCATAAATCCCCTCCTAGACCTCGACATCGCTAATATCTCAACATTTGCCTATGCCGACGACCTTACCTACCTTATACACGGAAACTTCCGATGATCCTTAGAAAACACCGCCCGCATTCTAATCCAACATATTAAATCCTGGTTCCTACTAAAGAAACAACGCTTATCACCAGCCAAATCAAAAATCCTCCTATTAAAAGACCACCTCCAACGAGCCCCTACAATCCACTTATTTAATACACCAACCATCTCCGAATTAACCAAGTACTTTGGCATCCAAATAGAATTCCGACTCAAAATGCACGCTCACCTATTATATCTCCGATCTAAAACCAAATCAATCCTAAACAATATATATATATCAATCCATACCAAAATCCACAGAACTGACGACACCACCGGCAAACACACATACGACATTTTCCCGAAAATCACGGACATTCCCGACCATATCTCCTACTCCAACCGATTTACAATTCAATTCTTGATAGGCCACGGCAAATTCCTACAGAAATTACATTCCTTTCAATTAATCCCCTCTTCTTGCAGTCCCTGCTCTAATCAAAATATTCCTAACCCCCCACCACCTAATATACTTATACCCCAACTCTGTCTCCTAACAAACCCATTTAAAACACACGATACCACTACCCACTACCCAGTATAAATTTCTTGGTATCAAACTGTCCCCTCCAATTTGACCATTTCCTTAACGAAATCCTAATCACTAAACCTCCCGTACAATAAAATAGCTCAAATTCTTTCCAAAATCCATCTCTAAAACTATTACCCTGTACACTACAGATTTTCCACCACCAGCTACACCTTAGATCAAACTGGCGATAAAGGCAAAATTTCCATCGGCATGTTCCAAGCAATGTACGTGGCAACACACACGCAGAACCTATATTTTACCTCTCATACGAACACGGGCGTATTTCGTGAAAACTGCTCGCTTAATAATTTTTTAAATAGACCATGTCGGGATTAGAACCCCGGACCTTGAGCATAGTAGTCACACGCATACCAACTACGCAACGGAGCCGCCTAAACATCGGGATATCTGGACACCACCCTAAAATAAAAGACGTACAAGAAGCAAGATAACCACGGGATAAGTGGTAGTTTTAAAATTGGAGACGTATTTGACGCCCCGGGGGGAAATTTAGCCTCGTGTAAATTAATATATCTTTTATATTTATATTAACATATTTTGTAGACTTTATTACCGGCCTTCCTCGAGGGCAGACGTGTTTGGTAAAGATCAAACAGTCGAAAAAGTGTTCCCTTTTCTTTTCATTTTTTATTCCTCTACCGCTATAAACGTACCGGCACTTTATCGGTAGAACCACCAACCAAAAAAGGGGGCACATATGATATTTTTCAGTGGTGCACCCAAAGGTACTACATTGTCCAGGAAGCGAGTTTTTTTACTTGAAAATTCTGAATTTTGCCCGACCCTTGGTGTTCCAAGTCAGGTAGGATCTTTAACGTGCGTGACAACACACACACAGAAGTTATATTTTACCTCTCATCCGAACTAGGTCGTACTATGTGAAAGCTGCTCGCATAACAATTTTTCAGTTGACCGTGTCAGGATTCAAACCCGGGACCTTGGGCTTACTAGTATCTCGCATACTAACTACGCCACGGAACCGCCCAACATTGGTACACTATAATGTAATTAAGGGCCGCGATGCTTGTGGCCACGTCCTCAATGGTCCACCCGAAGGTACTACATTAGGTTTAAACGCGAAAAGTAAACGTGGTACAAATTTAATCTAAATTCAGCTTAATTAATACTAAATAAAAACTAACAAACTGAAACTCAAAATAGGATTTAAAGAATGGTATCCTAGCGTTGATTCTGGAGTTAGTCTGATCCACAAGACACACGCAAAATTGAATGGGGAGGGATCCGTAATACCGGATAGCAGTTGCTAGCTCTGCTTACCGGTGCGATCTGAAGGGTCTTCTTAAAACTATTCAAGTCTAGCTAGCTAATGTTAAAAATGGATTTAAATCAACATCGGTACATCTGAATACCACCCTGAGACGAAAAACGTATAGAAATTAGGATTACCACGGGGTAAGTGGTAGCTTTAAAATTTAAGACACATTTGACGCCTCCAGGAAAATGTACTCCCGTGTAAGTTTGAATATATTTTACCTCCAGGAAAATTTAGCCCCGTGTAAGTTTGGATATATTTTATATTTATCAACCAATATTAGTATATTTTGTAAACTTTATTACCGGCCTTCCTCGAGGGCAGACGTGTTTTGTAGAGTTCGAACAGTTGACAAAGTGGTCCCATTCCTTTTCATTCTTTATTTCTCTGCCGCTATACAACGTACCGGCGCTTTATCGAGAGGAGAGCTACCACCAACCAAACAAGGGGCACATTTGATTTTTTCAATGCTCTACCCAAAGGTACTACATTGTCGAGGGAGCGAGTTTCTTACCTAAAAATTCTGAATTTTGCCGAACTTTTGCTGTTCCAGGTCAGGTACGGATCCTTAACGTGCGTGACAACACTTACACACAGACCTTTGTTTTACCCTCTCATCCGGCGTATTTTGTGAAAGCTGCTCGCCTAACAATTTTCAAGTGAACCGTATCGGGATTCGAACCCGGGACCTTGGGCATAGTACTCCACGTATACCTACTACACCACGTAGCTGCTCAACATTAGGACATCTGGATAGCTCCCTGAGATGAAAAACATTCAGGAATTAGGATAACCACGGGGTAAGTGGTAGCTTTAAAATTTGATTCGCATTTGACTCACCGAGGAAAATTTAACCCCGTGTAAATTTGAACATATTTTATATTTAAATTAGCATATTATGTAGACTTTATTGCCGTCCTTCCTCGAGGGCAGACGTGTTTCGTAGGGTTCGAACAGTCGACGAAGCGGTTCTATTCTCTTTTCATTCTTTATTTCTCTACCGCTATACAACGTACCGGCGCTTCATCGATAGGAGAGCTACCACCAACCAAACAAGGAACACATTTGATTTTTTCAGTGCTCTACCCAAAGGTACTACATTGTCTAGGGAGCGGGTTTTCTACTTGGAAATTCTGAATTTTGCCAAACCCTTGCTGTTCCAAGTTAAGTAGGGATCCTTAACCTGCGTGACAACACTCACACACATACCTATATTTTACCCCCTCATCCGGCGTATTTTGTGAAAGCTGATCGCTTAACAATTTTTCAAGTGAACTGTGTCGGTATTCGAATCCGTGACCTTGGGCATAGTAGTCACACGTATACCAACTACGCCACAGAGCCGCCAAAACATCGGGACACCACCCTAAGGTAAAAAACGTACAGGAATTAGGATAACCTTGAGGTAAGTGGTAGCTTTATATTTTGATACGTTACAGCCCACCTGCAAAACTCACATGTTAAATTCCAACCTGTTCTGTTTGGTGAAAGCTACTCTACACTGGTTACTTTCTCTACGAAACCGGAATCTGATGTCTGCGTTAATCGCGTTTGGAGGGTCTAATCGATATTTGAATTACCGCCCTGTATGTTGTCGTACTTGTCGCTCGCATCGCGATCGAGTTGTGAGAGGTTACTGACGGGTATTTAATATTCTGATCACAACTAACTCCTCTCTGGTTGATGAAAGTTACCCCCACACTGGGCATTTTTGCAACAAAACCGGTACCTATGGTCTAAGCCATATTTCAAATACCGCCCCCGTACCTTTTGTTTGCGTTGCAATTTAATTTGAGATGCCAATTGATCTGAACCGATCCGCTCTGTGTAATATTTAGGAGCATTGTAATTAACATTTTCCCACTGGTGCGTCTTAAACTATTCTATTGTCGAGTTCAATGTTATTCTGTGTGTGTAGACGGTAATTTTATTCCCACTTATTTGCATTTGATACCAAAGCGGCGTCATTTGTACGTGTTCCCAATGCATTCTTTATGGCTAGGTAAATGGCAATATTCATGCGAACGGTCATTTTGATCTCCCACTTTAAAGGCGGCGCGCTTATTTTTGTCAGCACCGCATCTTTTTATGGTTGTAATTTATTATTGGGGGTAATCTACCGTAATTGCGTTTCTTTAAATTCGTAGAAATGTGTATAACTAAGTTTTCCTGATCTGATTATTTACCTAGTCTACCTGTACTTTTCTAATTTAATACAAAGGATGTAAAGTCCGGATCTTTATTACTAGTTGTATAAAATTATACTAGGTGCTTTTCTATTTTATTTCTGTACTCTAGTTTAATACTGCATTAAAATAGCTACGTTATTAAAGTAAAACACAGTAGCTTCTATAAATTCTACAGACTGCATTCGTACTAAAAACTCATTTAACTAACAGAGATTAGCTAACGTTTGTTTAAATAACGCACTAGCGTTACAACTTGTAACTAGTATCGCTACACTTTGGAACAACCACAAAACATTCTCAAACATTACTTTTATTAACAACTTTGTTACAGTCTGCCGTATGCGAAGTAAGAGACCAACGCTACATCCAGCAAAAATTAAGAATCGTTGGTAACATTTTGGCCGCAGCTAGGAAAGATTTAGATCTGTTAGATCCTTCAAATGTTGAAGAAAAGCAGGTCCTTTATGCTGCAGCGGAAGATTTTAGTACGCGTTTAACAGAATCAGTGAATCGTCTCGACCAAGGGGTATGTTCACTTACACAATACATCCAACATTTTAAATTCTTTTTAGGTTATAAACAACACACGTGATAACGAACAGGGAAAGGTCCTTTATAAAGTAGCTCGCGAAGCAAGGGAGTTTACACAATGGGTGCAAACCCACTTAAACGATAAAGGACAAATACTACAGTCAAATTTCAAAAGTTCTCTAGATGGCGTTGGAAAACTAGTTCCCATTGTAAGCAACGCTCTGGGGCACGTTAAAGAATCAACTCGTAAGTAATCAAGTTTCTGAGTTTATCTGAAACTGCAAACGGGTTTATGTAATTGTAAAAACTTTTGTTTTTGCTTTGAAGGACTCAAACTCGTTGTAAAGGGCTGGGATCCTTTGGGCAAACTGTTTAAGGAGTTACGGTGAGAAGCGTAGTAGTAATAGGATTTCGATGCTATTTTAAAAGATAAAACGGCATATGCGTAGTTGCTTCCTTTTAGGCGTTTAATTTTGGCAAGAAAGAAGAATCAATGCCAGATAAACGTCCTCTTGTCTAAAGATGTCGGCTTGTTCAAGAAGATATGCGCGATCATATAGGGATCTGTGCAATCTTTGTAATTGATCGAACCGTTTTAAAGGCAGTTTCATCCTTTGGAATCAAAACGAATCTCAACTTTGACAGATTTTAATGGACCATAGGCCTGGAATTTCATATACAACATGAAATATCTTAAAACCAGCGCATTTAGAATAAAATACAAAGTATTACCAGACATATAACCTCAAATTTACCCCGAGACGACCAAATGTGTCGCTAAGCTATTACAGCTATCATTTACCTGCGGTATCTTGCTACTGCTGCAGCAAATTCTAAAGCTCTCAGAGATTTCGTGGTGGCGTCCTGTTGTACTGGGGGAATCACTTTCCTCATTCGAGGAAAGTCGGTAGTCAAGTTTTTTATTTCGATACAGTCGCTTCCCACAAATATGTCTATTCCCTTCTGGAGAGGTTTAAATTTTCTAATGCAGCTTGGTGGGTACAACGCCGTATATACACTAGTTTTAAGTGAATTTTTTTCATCAGTATCATTCTACATGATTTTGCAAATATGCTGTGTCAGAAAACTCGCGCATCTCAGAGCTTAAGGAATTAAAATAGCTTCTTTTTGTAAACGTGGGTGCATGTAAACATTGAAAATATTTTGCCGATTATCGTGGAAGTTGCAGATGAATTTTTTTCATAAGTAGCATCCTACAAGAACTTTCAAATATCATGTAAAAAGGAAATTTGCGCATCTCCAAGCTTAAGAGATTTAAATAGTTTTCTTTGTAAACTTGGCTGTGTGTAAACTTTGGAATTTTTTGACGATTATTGCACAAGTTGCGAGTGAATTTTTTTATTAGTATCGTTGTACAAGACTTTGCAAATATCTCGTATATTAGGAAACGCGTGCAAATATTCTGTATATCAGAAAACCCGTGCATCTCCAAGTTTAAGGAATGAAAATAGTTTTTGCGTAATCGTGAGTATATGTAAACTTTGGAAAATTTGCGCATTTCGGAGCTTTAAAAGATTAAAATATTTTTTTTTGTAAATGTAGGGATGTGTAAACTTGAGAAATTTTTTGCCGATTATCGCAGAAGTAGTGGGTAAATTTTTTTATTAGTAGCATTTTACATGATCTTCAAAATATCCTCTAGAAAGGAAATTTGCGCATCCCCGAGCTTAAGAATTTAAAATAGTTTTCTTTGTAAACGTGGGTGTGTGTAAGCATTGGAATGTTTAGCCGATTTTTTTATTAGTAACTTTGTACAAGGCTTTGCAAATAACTCCTATATCAGGAAACGCGTGCATCTCCAAGCTTAAGGGATGAAAATAGTTTTTGCGTAAATGTGGGTACGTGTGAACTCTGGAAATTTTTTGCCGATTGTCGCGGAAGTTTCGGGTGAATTTTTTTCATTAGTATTATTCTACATGATTTTGCAAATATGCTATGTTAGAAAATTCGCGTATCTCAGAGCTTAAGGGCTTTAAATAGTTTTTTTTATATGTAGGTGGGTGTAAACCTAGGAAATTTTTTGCCGATTATCGCGGAAGTTGCGGTTAATTTTTTTTATTATTAGCATTCTGCATGACCTTTCAAATATCCTGTAGAAAGGATATTTGCGCATCACGAGATTAAGATATCAAAATAATTAGTAAACGTGGGTGTGTGTAAACTTTAGTATTCTTTGCCGAATATTGCGCGAGTTGCGAGTGAATTTTTTTATCAGTATCATTGTACAAGACTTTGCAAATATACCGCATATTAGGAAACGTGTGCATCTCCAAGCTTAGGGGATGAGAACAGTTTTTGCGTAAACGTGGGTATATGTAAAAGTTTGGAAATTTTTTGCCGATTATCGCGGAAATTGCAAGTAAATTTTTTTCATCAGTATCATTCTACGTGATTTTGCAAATATGCTGTGTTAGAACATTCACGCATCCCAGAGCTTGAAGGGTTAAAATAGTTTTTTTTTTGTAAACGTATGTGCGTGTATACGTTGGAAATTTTTTGCTGATTATTGCGGAAGTTGCGGGTGAACTTTTTTCATTAGTAGCATCCTACATGACCTATCACATATTCTGTAGAAAGAAAATTCGCGCATCCTTGAGCTTAAGAAATTAAAATAGTTTTCTTTGTAAACGTGGGTATTTGTATACTTTGGAAATTTTTGCCGATTATCGCGGAAGTTGCAAGTGATTTTTTTTCATCAGTATTATTCTACATGATTTTGCAAATATGCTGTGTTAGAAAATTTGCGCATCCCAGAGCTTAAGGTATTTAAATAGTTTTTTTTTGTAAACGTGGGTGCATGTAAGCATTGGAAATTTTTTGCCGATTATCGCGGAAGTTGCGGTTAATTTTTTTCAATAGTAGCATTCTACATGACCTTTCAGATATCCTGTAGAAAAGATATTTGCGCATCCCCGAGCTTAAGAGATTAAAATAGTTTTCTTTTTAAACGTGGGTGTGTGTAGACTTTGGAATCCTTTGTCGAATATTGCGCAAGTTGCGAGTGAATTTTTTTATCAGTATCATTGTACTAGACTTTGCAAATATCCTGTATATCAGGAAACGTGTGCATCTCCAAACTTAAGGTATAAAAATATTGCGTAAACGTGAGTATGTGTAAAGACTAGAAATTCTTTGCTCATTATCGCGCAAGTTTAAAATGAATTTTTCATCAGAGTCATTCTACATAACCTTGCAAATATCCTGAATAATAAAAGTTTGGGCATCCCTGAGCTTTAGAAATCAAAATAATTTTGTAAACGTGGATGTGTGTGAGCTTTTGAATTTTTTTTCCAATTATCAGACAAGTTGCGGGTGAGTTTTTTTCATCAGTATCATTCTAAATGATCTTGCAAATCTCCAATATATTAGAAAATTCGTGCATCCAAAACATAGGGGATGAAAATAAATTTTTTGTAAATGTGACCGTGTAAACTTTGGAATCTTTTTGCTGATTATCGTTGAAGTTGTGAGTAAATTTTTTTTTATCATACAGATATCCTGTATATTAGGAAATTCGTGCATCCCCGAGCAACGAGGATAAAAGTAATTTTTTTGTATACGTTGGTGTGTGTCAACTTTGGAATTCTTTTGCCAATTATCGCGCAAGTTGCGACTAATTTTTTTCATTATTTTATTCTACATGACCTGTCAAATATCCTGTAGATTAGTAAATTCGCGCATCCTCGAGCTTAAGAGATTAAAACAGTTTCCTTTGTAAACGTGGGTGTGTGTAAACTTTGGAATTTTTTTGGCGATTATTGCGCAAGTTGTGAGTGAATGTTTTCATTAGTATCATCCCGTATCGCGGAAGTTGCGGGTGAATATTTTTCTTGAGTAGCATCCTACATAACCTTTTAAATATTCTGTAGAAAAGAAATTCGCGCATTCCCGAGCTTAGGAGAATAAAATAGTTTTCTTTGTAAACGTGGGGGTGTGTAGACTTTGGGATCTTTTTGCCGATTATTGCGCAAGTTGCTAGTGAATTTTTTTATCACAATCATTGTACAAAACTTTGCAAATATTTCGTATATTAGGACACGCGTGCATCTCCAAGCTCAAGGGATGAAAATAATTTTTGCGTAAACGGAGGTACGTGTAAACTTTGGAATTTTTTGCTGATTATCGAGCAAGTTTCAAATGATTTTTTTCATCAGAATCATTCTACATAACCTTGCAAATATTCTGTATAATAAGAATTTTGTACGTCCCTGAGCTTTAAGGATGAAAATAACCTTTTTGTAAACGTAGATGTGTGAGAGCTTTGGAATTGTTTTGCCGATTATAAGACAAGTTGCGAGTGAGCTTTTTTATCGGTATCATTCTAAATAACTTTCCAAATATCCAATAGATTAGGAAATTCGTGCATCTCCAAACCTAGGGTATGAAAATAATTTTTTTGTAAACGTGGACGTGTGTGAGCTTTGGAATTTTTTTGCAGATTATCAGACAGGTTGCGAGTAAGTTTTTTCATCGGTATCATTTTAAATGACCTTGAAAATATTCAGTATATTAGGAAATTCGTGCTTACAAAAACTTAGGGGATGAAAATATTTTTTTTGTAAACGTGACCGTGTAAACTTTGAAATCTATTTGTTGATTACCGCGCAAGTTATAAGTGAATTTTTTTATCAAAAATGTTCTACACGTCTTATAGATATTCCGTATACTAGGAAATTCGTGCATCTCAGAGCTACAGAGATTAAAGTAATTCTTTTGTCAACGTTGGTGTGTGTAAAGTTTGGAACTCTTTTGCCAATTATCGTGCAAGTTGCAAGTAAATTTTTTCATTATTTTAATTCTACATGATCTGTCATATATACTGTAGATTAGAAAATTCGCGTATTCCCGAACTTAATGGATTAAAATAGTTTCCTTTGTAAACGTGGGTGTGTAAACTTTGGAATCGTCTTGCAGATTATTACGCAAGTCGTGAGTGAATATCATCATCAGGAAACGCGTGCTTCTCCAAGTTTAAGGGATGAAAATAGCTTTGCGTAAACGTGGGTATGTGTAAACTTTGGAAATTTTCTGCTGATTATCGCGTAAGTTTGAAATGAATTTTTTCATCAGAATCATTTTAAATAACCTTGCAAATATCCTGTATAAGAAGAACTTGTGCAATCCTGAGCTTTAGGGATGAAAATAATTTTTTTGTAAAGGTAGATGGGCGTGAGCTTTGTAATTTTTCATTGGTATCATTCTAAATGACCTTGCAAATATCCAATATATCAGGAAATTCGTGCATCCCCAAACTTAGGAGATGAAAATAACTTTTTTGTAAACGTGATTGTGTAAACTTTGAAACCTTTTAGCTAAATATCGCGCAAGTTATAAGTGAATTTTTTTATCAAAATCATTCTACACGATCTTACAGATATCCTGCGTATTTGAAAGTTCGTACATCCCCGAGCTACAAAGATGAAAATAATTTTTATGTATACGTTGGTGTTTGTAATCTTTAGAATTCTTTTGCCAATTATCGCGCAAGTTGCGAATAAATTTTTTTTATTATTTTTATTCTACATGACCTGTCGAATATCCTGTAGATTAGTAAATTTGCACATCCCCGAGCTTAAGAAATTAAAATAGTTTTCTTTGTAAACGTGGGTGTGTGTAAACTTTAGAATTTTGTCGTTTAATGCACAAATTGCTAGTGAATTTTTTCATCAGTATCATTGTACAAGACTTTGCAAATATCTCGTATATTAGGAAACGCGTGCATATCTAAGCTTAAAAGACGAAAATAGTCTCTGCGAAAACGTGGGTATGTGTAAACTTTGCAAATTTTTTGCCGATTATCGCGGAAGTTACAAGTGAATTTTTTCCAACAGAATCATTCTACATGACCTTGCAAATATTCTGTATAATAACAAGTTTGTGCATCCCTGAGTTTTAGGGATGAAAATAATTTTTTTGTAAACTTGACTGTGTATGAGCTTTGGAATTATTTTGTCGATTATCGAACAATTTGCGAGTGAGTTTTTCATCGGTATCATTCTAAATGACCTTGCAAATATTCAATATATTAGAATATTTGTGCATCCCCAAACTTAGACGATGAAAATAACTTTTTTCTAAACGTTACCGTGTAAACTTTGGATTTTTTTGCTGATTATCGCGCAAGTTGTAAGTTAATTTTTTAATCAGAATCGTTCTAGACGATATTACAGATATCCTGTATATTAGGAAATTCGTGCATCCCCAAACTTAGGGAATGAAAATAACGTGTTTGTAAACGTGAGCGTGTAAACCTTGGAATATTTTTGCTGATTATAGCGCAACTTGTAAGTGTTTCTTTTTATCAAAATTGTTGTACACGATCTTACAGATATCTTGTGTATTAGCAAATTCGTGCATCCCCGAGCTTAAGAGTTGAAATAAAATTTTTTGTATACGTTGGTGTGTATATACTTTGGAATTCTTTTGTCGAATACTGCGCAAGTTGCAAGTAAATCGTTTTCATTAGTTTCGTTGTATATGACCTTGCATATATCCCGTAGATTAGGAAATTCGTGCATCCCCGAGTTTAAGAGAATCAAATAGTGCTTTGTAAACGTGGGTGTGTGTAAACTTTGGAATTTTTTGCCGATTATTGCGTAAGTTCCGAGTGAATCTTTCATCAGAGTCATTGTACAAGGCTTTGCAGATATCCCGTATATCAGGAAACAAGTGCATCTCCAAGCTTAAAGGATGAAAATAGTTTTTGCGTAAATGTGGGTATGTGTAAACTTTGGAATTTTATTGCCGATTAACGCGTAAGTTGCAAGTAAATTTTTTTCATCAGTATCTTTCAACATGATTTTGCTAATATGCTGCGTTAGAAAATATGCGCATCCCGGAGCTTAAGGGATCAAGATAGTTTTTCTTTTGTATACGTGGGTGGGTGTAAACTTTGGAATTTTTTTGCCGATTATCGCGCAAGTTGCGGGCGAGTTTTTTCATTAGTATCATTCCGTATGACCTTGCAAATATTCTGCAGATTAGGAAATTCGTGCACCCCCGAGTTTAAAAACGAATTACAATGCAAAAGGTTGTTATATTATTTGCTTGAAATTGTTCTTTTTATATTATTAATAATAGTGTTTTGTAAATAGACATCTGTAAATGACATTTTCTTAGTTAGTGGGACCGCATGTGTATGGATTTATAAATTCGCTCAAAAATAGCTATTAATGTTGTAAATAACTTGAATCTCCATGCGGTTAGTTAACTATTGGGTGTGTCTCCAGGAGGTGGATAGAACAAATCCCAGGATATATGGCCAAGGGATTGGCTATCTACTCTGGGAGGATCGTGATAAGCATATCTCTTTCAGTGACCCAGTGCCTGAGTGGTATAAAACCCACAACATGGTGAAGAGCCAAAGACTGTGCTAGAGCGGGATAACATCCGTCCTCTAGCCAAGTGAAAACGATCCCACGGACCAAATCCCTCAGCCCAAGCTGTAGTTTCACGGCTAATGGGCATGCACTGAGATAAACGAAGCCGGTGGTGTAGTTCTGCAACACCGACACACCGCGCCTTCCCTGCTGTCGTGGTCATGTCTTACGGGCAAGAAGGTGTGGGGGTCTTGGATTAACCGCCCGGACCAAGAAAAGACAACCTTGCTAAAAATTCTAAATCCTGTGGCGAAGGACCGAGCCAAAGGGATGCGTGGCTGGATAGTTGACCAGTCTTAATTAGTTCAAAACTCGGGGAACAGGGCGGCACTCCGTTTTATTCACGTTTTCCATGATAACAGGGGGCACCTGGCATGGTGACCATTTACACCCTCCTCACTCGTGGGAACAATAATGAATAATATTGGTACCTAAGTAAAACAGAACCTGAAGAGGTGGAACCAGCAATGGGGGACCCCTCAGGTAACCAAAACATATTCATGGAGGTGGAGCAGACCCGGGATGCAAGTCCGCTTGCAAAACCGGTGTCTGATACACCAGACACGGAGAAAACAATTAAGAAACTTGCAGGCACTGGACTGCAAGCAAAGAGGCTTTCGGGTGCTCAGCGTAAAAAGCCGAGGCAAGCCAAGAAAGTCGAAGCAGGGACTTGGACGGAGTCACGCCCGTCCACAAAGAAGGTGTCGGTGCAGAAGAAGAGCGGGGGCAGTGAAATACCTCGTTCAGAGGCTTCCACACCGACACCATCTAAAGGCGTTGGGTAGAACGGGTCAGCACCTACTCAGGCGACCAAAGGTAGACCCGTAGGAAGTCGATACCCTCTCATTAAGGAACCTGTACTCTATAATTTAGAGTGCAGGCTTTTCAGATTGGGTATAGTACTTAACCAAGGTCAACACAGTAAGCCTTTTAGGCTGAAGTGCGGCGGAGCCGTTTGGCAGACGCAGGGAGAGTGGTTTTAGTGGTCATGCCGCTAGGAGAGTCCTACACTTTGGCTACAAAAGCTTTCCACTCCACCGTGTTCGGATAATATAAAGAAATAACTTGAATCTGTCATTATGGCACCAAGCGATTTAATGGGTTAATGTGTTTTTAAATTCCTTACTGAACTTCACTTTTGTTTGCATTCTTCTTTGCCGATGATACTAATCGTTCGGAAAAAACCGTAAATTCGCTGCTTAACTGCCAACTTTGCACCGGTCTATATCGGATGTACTTCGAACTCTAAATGGGTGATCAACCAACCATGTACTTAGTTTAAAAGTAATATGACGTACTAATTTGTTGCAGATGACGATGGGCTGGCTGTAAATTCAGTACTCAGTTCCACAGACAACTCTCTCTTCCTGTTCACCAATTTATACTACCACTTAAAGTACAAAAAGTACTCCAACAGCCAACTATCTGCAAGCATAAACGACGCACTAAAAGACGCGTTTAAAGTACTAAATCGAATCGCCCCAAAACGGTACAATACAAAGGAGCTGGTAATTCACGCTAACCAACTTAACTACTTACTTGGACTTCTTATAGATAACTTAGACAATCGGGTAAGAATTTATAAAATCAAAGAAGATAATACCTCTAGTACCGTTTTAGATAAAGCACTCTAAAGAAACCGACCTGAATTCTATCGAACAAGCAACTACTGAGTTACGCAAGCTGAAGAAAAGTATTCAAATCCCTGATGAAACAAAGGTCTCGATGGCAACCCTAAAAGGACTGTATACAAATTGGTTAAGTGGTTTATACAAGCACATTACCAAAATGGAGGACGCAGCCACTGGTGAGAACTAGATCTAACTTTACAGTTACTTTCACGTAACGTTCTAGGTGATTCCGGCGATGCAGTAAGGGCTGCTCTATTTGACACCGTTGGCATAGCCATGTTTTACAAAACAATCTTTGAAGTAGTTTCAGAACATGCGTAGTGAGCTGTTATCGTACACAATTAAGCCTAAAGTCTTTTGTTTTATGAAAATTCTTTGTATGTGACAGTTGAATCCTCTGGCAGTTGTTTTTGGGTTACAGCGATGTTGACCGGTCGGCTTTGAAATTCAAGTTTACAAAATTTTCAAAGCTATCCGTGCTAGCGCTGCTACAAAACCAGCAACTAGACGATTCAACCTCACAACTGTCGTATCCTCTTAATAAAAGTAAGATCACGCCAAACGGCTATGGTGCATTATTGTCAATAACCCCAAGAAAAAGATGGCTTAAAAGAGAATACTATCCACTATTTTAAAGGGTCAAGTTTTAAATTAAATGATAGCTACATCCCTACATGTGATTTTTCAATGTTCCACCCGAAGGTACTCATTGGTCAGGAAACGAGTTTTTTTTTACCTGAAAAATTTCGAATTACTCCGAGCCCTTGCTGTTTCAAGCAAGGTAGGGATTTTTAACGCGCGTGACAACACTCACACACGGGACCTCCATTTGTTACATGCCAAAATTGGCATTGCACACTTTTTCATTTGTGAATGAATTCGCGCCAATATTTTAAAAATAGACTTGTTAAATTTCCGTTATTTCGGACAGTTGCGTTTGCGCAAAAGAATGCGCAGACGTGGAGTGGCGGAAGTGTGCGGTTTGGGACACGACGAGGATTAGCCAATGAGACGTCGAACAGTGAGGTTTACCTGTATCGTTTTTTTATTTTCTTTTCTCTTTTAGGATGGAGGTTTCCCTTTATCTCTGCCTCTTATCGTTCCTTACCTGGTTGTTCCTTACCGTACCGCTACAGACGACGAAGAGGGACGACAAATCAATCTGGCTTCAACGAGAGCTTGACGTAACCAAATAACACCCAAAGACACTGAGTTTGAGCTGAACGGAGCGTTTTAAATGAGTACCTCGATTTATTTATTTTTTTAAGTGCCAATGGTATCATTATAAACACATTTGGTATGTGATACAATTGACACGTAATTATGTCGTAATATTATTATTATTGCGCAATATTGTTAACGGGGAGCGTATCAGTGTTGCCAACTTGGGTAGTGGCGCATAACGGTTGCGCGGGACTATAACAGTGGCGCTTCAGGTTGGACGCCACTGTTATAGTCGCGCGCAACTGTTATGAGCCACTACCCAAATTGGCAACACTGATACACTCCACGTCCACAATATCGCGCAATAAAGGTACAAAATTTGCGAAATTGTATCACATACAAAAATGTTTACAGTGATACAAGATGTACCTTAAAAAAGATAAAAAAAACACTCACCTAAATATGTGGAACGCTTCACGATTCTGCGTTCATCCTTACGCAGGAGCCGTGCTGCATTCCATCTCGTTGAGCGTTGTTTGGACGTGGGTTTCATTAGGCCATCATTGAGTCCAGACTTATTTTGTCTTCCCTCTTTTTTCTTCGTAGGTAAGACGGAGGAATAAGGTGAAGGTAGAGATACGATAGGGCAAGAAATAAAGGGAAACCTACATTCTAAAAGAGAAAAGACAAGAAAAAAACGACACAGGTAAACTTCACTGTTTGACGTCTCGTTAGCTAATCCTCGTCGTGTCCCAAACCGCGCACTTCCGCCATTCCGCGTCTGCGCATTCTTTTGCGCAAGCGCAACTGTCCAAAATGAAGGAAATTTAATAAGTCTATTTTTAAAATATTGGCGCTAATTCACTCACAAATTAAAAGTGTGCAATGCCAATTTTGGCATGTAACACATTTTACCTCTCATCCGAGCGAGGGCGTATTTTTGTGAAAATGCTCGCCTATCGTCGGAATTCAAATTCGGGACCTAGGACGCAATAGTCACACGCATACCAACTACGCCACGGAGCCTCCCGATAGCTACCTCCAACAGTTATAGATATATAGGGATATATAGGGTTAAATACTACTCTTTTGTCTTCAAATACATAATAACTTCAAAACAATTTCTCGTCATCTTGAATTTCTGCTAAATTTTATATTCAATTTATTTCAACTTCAGATGCTTAGAATTTTTTAACAGAGTAACTCTGGTTGCAATAAATCGATATGAAGCACTACGCTTTTTAACCTAAAAATGACGTCACTTCCTTTCCATCCACACTACTATAAGATTAGATAATTGACGATTGTTTCGATAGTTGAGGGGTTCGACGGGAGGCTAATCGCGGATCTCCTCCAAGCGAGGCGCTGGTGACGGGTCGGAAGGAGGGTCGTTCAACGTTCGCCGTTCGTGAAAGAGATGGATTTTAAAAGGGCACCACAGCTGACGTTCAGGGGATTATCGAATTATAAAGGAGACTAGGAAATACATCACAGAATCTTAAAAGGATGTGTTGACTTTGATGACGCAACTCTAGCAGACATATTTATATCCACTGATGGACCTAAAATAAATGAAGTCACACCAGCAGGCAACTATTCAGATAACCTTCACCTTTATAAAGGCGAAATACTATGCGCACAGGCATTTTTTTCAAGAAGAGGTTATAGCGATTATAGAGTACTCATACTATTCTTAAACGAACAACCCCAAATAATGCTATACGCATACCTAGTGACAGTAAGGCAACTTTAATGGCCTTAAAGAGGTAGAAGATGGTTTAATGAGTGGTACTTAGTGCCACTCCCCCCCCTACATTTGATTTTCCAATGTTTCACGCGAAGGTACTACAACTATCCCTTCCCAATCTCAACATAAGAAACATCCGACCTATCAAAACCGCCGTCACTAGCCTAACAGACAAGCCCTCGGATATTAAACTAATTACAACCTTGAACCAACAATCCTGTTCCGTCCACGTTCCAGCCCCAATACAACCTCCGCTTATAATCTTCGACCTAGACAAAGAAGCTTCCAACACCGACGTCATAAATTTTATTTACACCCAAAACTCCCTTGACAACCTAATTCCTGAAGACCAGTACAGAAACAAAATACACGTAGCGGTACGAAGACCTTAGACAGACAAACACGGACAATATGATCATCAACGTTTCTCCCCGACTTGGAACGATATTGACAAACTACACGCACCTGTTTATAGGATACAAGGCCTGCCGAACTCGAGACCTGGTATCCGTTATCAGGTGCTACAACTGTCAGAGGTTCGGCCACTCGGCGTAGGTCTGGCGATCCCAGGTATCCTGTGGCAGGTATTTCGGACAGCACACAATACGAGACTGCACCAGACCAACAACAGCCGCCCCCACTTGTACAAACTGTCTAAGAATAAACAAACCATATGACCACCTTTTGACTAGCCCCGAGGGCCCAGTTTATAAACAAGCCCTATACATCCATAAAAAACGCATATACTAGGGACTTTAAACCCTTACAAAGAAGCGGATGTATGACTCGTCCCACAGACCCCTATCCCTTAATGTCATCGAGGTTAAACTACAACATTCCTGAGCAGCCACCCTTAAATTCATCAAATCCCCTACTAAAAATCACATTTCCATAGCCCTAGTACAAGAACCTCACCTGATTAATAACAAGATCCCATCACTTCCTCGATACGCTAGATTATACAACCATCTTACTCCATCAGATCTTAACCTTACCTCAGCCATTATTATCACAGATCCGACAATAGATGCCTTCTACATTCCATCTCTTTTCACAACCCAGACAATCACAATAGAAATCCACTGAAAAATCGGCTCCCTGTTCCTAATTTACTCCTACTTTCAATACGGACAAGACATTAACATACACTTACAACAAATTGACAACGCACTTAACATAATAGCAGACCTACCTACAATCATCTGCACGGACGCCAACGCCAGATCGACCCTGTGGTTCAACGACAGCACAGACGAAGGAGGCACCCTACTTGAAGATCTTATCCTCCAACACAACGTACAAATCCTAAACACCCCCTCCCACATTCCAACATGGGAATACCATACTCAATAATCCAATATAGACGTCACACTAGCCACCCCATCCGCCGCCAATATCATTACCACCTGGAAAGTATCCCATAGAATCCAAACCAACAATCACAATCCTATAACATTCAAAATACTACCAAATCTCCCACGACAAGTCTTCTTTAAAACCCCATCCTACAAAACACAAAGCCAACTGGCAACAATTCATAGCGAACCTAATTAAAATTACCCCTAGCTTCCCTACCAACACATACAAAAGGACCGACCCCAATTCCCTTGGCACCATCATTATCACAAACCCACACCACCGCCAATGACACGATCCTGCACAAATACTACACGCAAAGATCGAACGCATGGTGGACATCTAAGGTAAACACTAAAAGACAAGCACTAGGCCAAATACGATTCCAACAACAGTGTAACATGTTTAATTTCAGCAATAATTATTCGCATTGAATTACGAGGATAATGCGCTAAGCGTGCCTTATTCTGTATTAATCTTCTTATATTAAAATATCTGTGTGGCATAAAGTTACTTCATCAAGCATCTATAGCTGTTTCTTTCGTATTCCCCACCTCTAACGTCGATATCATTCGGTTCTCGTTTCGTCGAGTTAGTTGCTCGCTAGCAACCGACTTATCAAGAAGTATTCCCGGCTAGAGGCATGCGACCTTCGGATAAATTACTAATGTAAGCAGGTCAGGTCGTGCTAGACCTGAAATTATTTTGATACCTTCTACTAACGGTTGGTAAAGTATACATTTTACGAACTAATTTAATTTGGTTTCATTTATTTAGCGCGTCACTTAGGATTCGTCACTTAAGATTTGTCAATTTAGAATTTGTCAACTAAGAATTTGTTAACTAAGAACTCGTCAACGAAGAATGATTGATGTTGGTTTTGATTGCAGTAGTCCCAAATTAGAAATGGCTAGTAACATTGGTTGGAGATTATGAATTTCCATCCAGATTTGTCTTGTAGCAACAGCGGCAGTCGGTTCGTTATTAGATATAAGAAATTTCTTGCATGTGTTTTGAATGTCGTAAAAATTTGATAAACAGACTATCATAAAAAGCACGAAAAGTTGCTATAATGTTTTCGAACATGTAATCTGTTTAATTCTCAATTATTGTTGAACTGGTTTTACAAGCCGTAGAACGAAATTTTGTCAAGTTAGGTTCATATAATCACAAGCTTTGTTCCATTTGAACCTTAGATAATTTTAAGGTATGTTTTCGACGTCATACTTTTTTTTGTGTTGCACAGTTAACAGATGTTGTCATGAAAGCAGATGCTTCGTGCAGCTGTCATAGAATTTAAACTAAACAATCCTATTTTTGTGATTAGCTTTTATCTACATATAAATTATACAATCTAAATATGAAAATTTAAAGACACGCTGCGTAAGAATTTAGAAACTGTAATCTACCTGAAAAGATCTGCCCAGGTTAGAAGCGTTAATTCAGTGTATTGTGGCTACAAATTATTTTTAATCAAATGTTTACATCAAGTTTATGTTTGAAGAGCAGTTGTTTGTTTTAAAAAGCCAAAACCTTGACTTTGTTATAGATGTTAATGATGAAATTTTTTTTACTTGTTAAAAAGTTTCGAAATTTTAAAAGAAAGTTTTTTTTAGTAAACAATTAGTTAAACTTTGAGGCTTTTATTTTGGTCAAATGCGATCAAATCTGATAACACAAAGGTAGAATTTTTGAGTAATAATTTTGTGCCAATATCATATTGGATGTACATTTTTTATTTTTGATACTTTTATAGGACACAAATGGTGTTCTACATTTTTATTTATTTAATCTTTGCAATTTCTTACAGGAGCTGCGTCTTATTTTTACAGATTTTTATTAACAAAGGCAATCGTTTTATCTTTGGGTTTCCACGTCCGCCCTTAGAATTGTGTTCTGCTATTATCGTGATTATCTCAGGACTTGGTGGCGGCTATTTAATTTCGTTTGGCTTTGGTTTGCAAACAAAATTCTACTTCCCCCCCCACTTCTTATTGCTCTACCCAGGAATAGACCCCTAGCTATGTCGGAAAATTTTTGTTTACTGGCGCCCATTAAAAAAAATAAGTTTCAATAGCGCCCACCATATTAAAAACTACAAAATTCGGGTCACTGACATCCAAAGTGGGACTAGCAAGAAAAAAAAAGTAGTATCAACAGAACGCTAAACGTAGACATTACAATAACGTAGACATACTCACACAAGAATACAAAACAGCACGGAACGAATATAAAACTCTAATCACAACAACCGAAAACCAACACTACATGGACATAATCTAAGAACACGACAGCGACCCTTAGAAGACATACCAAAAATTGTTAAAACCACTTCCTACCACATACTATCTACACCCTCCAACCAAACTAACCTTTCATTTCAAAATACCTTAACCACCCACCTATATACAGCCATACCCTCCACCATTCCAGACGTATCTACACAAGAACAACAAAGAATAATAAACTACGCTACTACACCACCAGATAACACACCTGACCATGACTTAGACATAGACTCACTATAGTTAAAAATCTCGATCCTAGAAAAGCTCCTGGACCATATCAAATTTCCAATATTATTATCCAAAAATCCTGGCCTATCATAAAAGATTCCATGATCCAATTTATCCTTAAATGCCTCAAATCAGGTACATTCTCAAACGTCTTTAAGAAAGCATATTAAAACCCGGTAAACCCCCAGAAGATCCTAAATCATACCGTCCAATAGCACTGCTTCCGACAATTAGTAAAATCCTAGAGCGCATCCGTATTCAAAAGATTAGGTCCCATGTAAACAAAAACTCCCGCCTTCCTGAAAATCAACATGGCTTCCGCTCCGGACACAGAGCCGAAGATACCATCCGATCCCTTACCACCACTGTTCAAACTCTCCCCTCCAAATATGTAATAGCCATTTTCCTTGACTTCCAACATGCTTTTGATCTCCGCTGGTGGTCGAATATCCTGTCACAAATTAAAAATCCAACTTTCCTCGAAATATATATCAAATCCTAAAATCCTACTTACGTTCACGAACTGCAACCCTTAGCTCCAATTACTTCTCCGTCACAAAGTCCCTATCCCAGGGCTGTCCGCAAGGATTAGTCCTCTCACCTACATTATGGAACCTCTCCATAAATCCCCTCCTAGACCTCGACATCGCTAATATCTCAACATTTGCCTATGCCGACGACCTTACCTACCTTATACACGGAAACTTCCGATGATCCTTAGAAAACACCGCCCGCATTCTAATCCAACATATTGAATCCTGGTTCCTACTAAAGAAACAACGCTTATCACCAGCCAAATCAAAAATCCTCCTATTAAAAGACCACCTCCAACGAGCCCCTACAATCCACTTATTTAATACACCCCTAACTATCTCCGAATTAACCAAGTACTTTGGCATCCAAATAGAATTCCGACTCAAAATGCACGCTCACCTATTATATCTCCGATCTAAAACCAAATCAATCCTAAACAATATATATATCAATCCATACCAAAATCCACAGAACTGACGACACCACCGGCAAACACACATACGACATTTTCCCGAAAATCACGGACATTCCCGACCATATCTCCTACTCCAACCGATTTACAATTCAATTCTTGATAGGCCACGGCAAATTCCTACAGAAATTACATTCCTTTCAATTAATCCTCTTCTTGCAGTCCCTGCTCTAATCAAAATATTCCTAACCCCCCACCACCTAATATACTTATACCCCAACTCTGTCTCCTAACAAACCCATTTAAAACACACGATACCACTACCCACTACCCAGTATAAATTTCTTGGTATCAAACTGTCCCCTCCAATTTGACCATTTCCTTAACGAAATCCTAATCACTAAACCTCCCGTACAATAAAATAGCTCAAATTCTTTCCAAAATCCATCTCTAAAACTATTACCCTGTACACTAC
Organism: Platerodrilus igneus; assembly: GCA_036346225.1. NCBI lineage: Eukaryota > Metazoa > Arthropoda > Insecta > Coleoptera > Lycidae > Platerodrilus > Platerodrilus igneus. The sequence goes on along the minus strand of JARFIW010000001.1, from coordinate 7,835,398 downwards.
AGATTTTCCACCACCAGCTACACCTTAGATCAAACTGGCGATAAAGGCAAAATTTCCATCGGCATGTTCCAAGCAATGTACGTGGCAACACACACGCAGAACCTATATTTTACCTCTCATACGAACACGGGCGTATTTCGTGAAAACTGCTCGCTTAATAATTTTTTAAATAGACCATGTCGGGATTAGAACCCCGGACCTTGAGCATAGTAGTCACACGCATACCAACTACGCAACGGAGCCGCCTAAACATCGGGATATCTGGACACCACCCTAAAATAAAAGACGTACAAGAAGCAAGATAACCACGGGATAAGTGGTAGTTTTAAAATTGGAGACGTATTTGACGCCCCGGGGGGAAATTTAGCCTCGTGTAAATTAATATATCTTTTATATTTATATTAACATATTTTGTAGACTTTATTACCGGCCTTCCTCGAGGGCAGACGTGTTTGGTAAAGATCAAACAGTCGAAAAAGTGTTCCCTTTTCTTTTCATTTTTTATTCCTCTACCGCTATAAACGTACCGGCACTTTATCGGTAGAACCACCAACCAAACAAGGGGGCACATATGATATTTTTCAGTGGTGCACCCAAAGGTACTACATTGTCCAGGAAGCGAGTTTTTTTACTTGAAAATTCTGAATTTTGCCCGACCCTTGGTGTTCCAAGTCAGGTAGGGATCTTTAACGTGCGTGACAACACACACACAGAAGTTATATTTTACCTCTCATCCGAACTAGGTCGTACTATGTGAAAGCTGCTCGCATAACAATTTTTCAGTTGACCGTGTCAGGATTCAAACCCGGGACCTTGGGCATACTAGTATCTCGCATACTAACTACGCCACGGAACCGCCCAACATTGGTACACTATAATGTAATTAAGGGCCGCTATGCTTGTGGCCACGTCCTCAATGGTCCACCCGAAGGTACTACATTAGGTTTAAACGCGAAAAGTAAACGTGGTCCAAATTTAATCTAACTTCAGGTTAATTAATACTAAATAAAAAACTAACAAACTGAAACTCAAAATAGGATTTAAAGAATGGTATCCCTAGCGTTGATTCTGGAGTTAGTCTGATCCACAAGACACACGCAAAATTGAATGGGGAGGGATCCGTAATACCGGATAGCAGTTGCTAGCTCTGCTTACCGGTGCGATCTGAAGGGTCTTCTTAAAACTATTCAAGTCTAGCTAGCTAATGTTAAAAATGGATTTAAATCAACATCGGTACATCTGAATACCACCCTGAGACGAAAAACGTATTGAAATTAGGATTACCACGGGGTAAGTGGTAGCTTTAAAATTTAAGACACATTTGACGCCTCCAGGAAAATGTACTCCCGTGTAAGTTTGAATATATTTTACCTCCAGGAAAATTTAGCCCCGTGTAAGTTTGGATATATTTTATATTTATCAACCAATATTAGTATATTTTGTAAACTTTATTACCGGCCTTCCTCGAGGGCAGACGTGTTTTGTAGAGTTCGAACAGTTGACAAAGTGGTCCCATTCCTTTTCATTCTTTATTTCTCTGCCGCTATACAACGTACCGGCGCTTTATCGAGAGGAGAGCTACCACCAACCAAACAAGGGGCACATTTGATTTTTTCAATGCTCTACCCAAAGGTACTACATTGTCGAGGGAGCGAGTTTCTTACCTAAAAATTCTGAATTTTGCCGAACTTTTGCTGTTCCAGGTCAGGTACGGATCCTTAACGTGCGTGACAACACTTACACACAGACCTTTGTTTTACCCTCTCATCCGGCGTATTTTGTGAAAGCTGCTCGCCTAACAATTTTTCAAGTGAACCGTATCGGGATTCGAACCCGGGACCTTGGGCATAGTACTCCACGTATACCTACTACACCACGTAGCTGCTCAACATTAGGACATCTGGATAGCTCCCTGAGATGAAAAACATTCAGGAATTAGGATAACCACGGGGTAAGTGGTAGCTTTAAAATTTGATTCGCATTTGACTCACCGAGGAAAATTTAACCCCGTGTAAATTTGAACATATTTTATATTTAAATTAGCATATTATGTAGACTTTATTGCCGTCCTTCCTCGAGGGCAGACGTGTTTCGCAGAGTTCGGACAGTCGGTTAAGTGGTCCCTTTCCACGGCAAATTCCGACAGAAATTACATTTCTTTTATTTAATCCCCTCTCTTTATTGTCCCTGCTCTAATCAAAATATTCCTAAAACTCCCACCACCTAATATATCTATGCCCCAACTCTGTCCCCTACCAAACCCATTTAAAACACGCGATCCCACTAGATCCTTTTGCCCCACTACTAAGTATAAATTTCTTAGTAATAAACTATCCCTTCCAATTCGACCATTTCCTTAACGAAATTTTAATCACTAAACCTCCCGTGTAATAAAATAGCTCAAATGCCCTCTAAAATCCATCTCTAAAACTATTACCCTCTACACCATCATCCCCATTCCCACAGCATTACACTACGCTACAGATTCTACACCACCAGCTACACCTCAGATCAAACCGGCGATAAGAGCAAAATTTCCATCAGCAAGACTGACCTACATCGGAAAATTATATATATTGTAAACTTGTTTATGATTTTATGATTTTGTAAATAAGAATTTATGCATCGTTTTACTAGGATAGGCCTTTGGCCTAGGTATAGTGTCAAACAATAAACGAACAAACAAACAAACAACTAGATTGGCCAGGAAGCGAGATTTTTTACCTGGAGATTTTCTATTTTGCCGAACTCTTACTGTTCCAAGCAAGGTAGGGATCTTCAACGTACGTGACAACACTCCTACACGGGACCTCCATTTTACCTTTCATCCGAACAAGGGCGTATTTTTGTGAAAAATGCTCCCCTAACATTTTTCAAGCGGACCGTGTAGGGATTTGAACCTGGGACCATGGACAGAATAGTCACACGCATACCAACTACACCACGGATCCGCCCACATCAGTGGCACAAAGGACATTCGGGCAATCATTGAAACTAACAAGTTGACGCACTGACTAAACAATGATCCGCTCGATATTTTATTAGATTTGATCTATCAGTTTCCATATCCCAATCCGTGCTTTTTAAAATGATTAAGGTATGAACCCACCACTGCCATTGTGAGAAGTGGGTAAAAATGACAAACTGCCGATAGGTATTATGCCAATCACGTCTCCTTCAACGAAAACACGAAACTTTTGTACATACTTTTCGAGGCAAAAACTACGCCCGCAGGTGGACATTCTTACAATTTAAAGTTCATAAATACATCGCGCAAGCGCGGAATAAGCGACGCCACGGCAGGTGGTTGCTCCAAGCTTTACACAGGCTTTAGCGCGGCCATCTGACAATGACGTCACCAATAACAAATTAAATACGTCATTTGCGGAAAAATATAAATTAAATTAGCGAACAAATTAAGCAATTAAAGTACTCACATAAGAAATCCGACGTCCTGCGGGGTTGAGTTAAAGTTGGCTTCTGTTGAAGTCCATCAGGGCTACTGATGACCCTTTTAAGACAATTAACGGAGGGTACGCCTAACGTCCATCCAAATGGCTTCGACTGGATCTCAGGGCTCCGCTCCGGAGTGATTAAAGATGGTGCTCCGGCGGGGAATGCGGTTCGGCCAACGGCTACAAATTGCCTCCTACCTATGTAGGGAGTAAACAGGGAAAACCAAGTATAAGGGGCGACAAACAGATAAGCAAGGCAAGGAAATCTACATAGATAAAGATAAAGGCACGATACGATACCTGAACAAAACCGCTCTTCACGAAGGTAAGAGGTAAAAAGCCCCGTTTCCTAAGCGTCTTTCGGAAACCCCCCACTTATGTTCTTTCACGCGTCGGCGCGAAGTTCCCGCGCGATCTCGCGCAAACGCCCTCTGGCGTGACGAAAATACACGCCAAGTCTTTTAAATTTTAAGGCGCGAAAACTTCCGCACATAAAAATAAGCGAAGACAATGTTTAGTGCCAATTTGGCACGTAACAACATTTTAACTGTGTATTGCAAAGTAAAGTAACGCCTGCACTGATCAGGCCTGCAAGAGAACACTAGCTGTTGCGGCTGTCAATATGAGAAAAAGATAACGGCGCATATTTTCCGTCCAGCTTACACATTTGTCCAACTCTCACCAAACTCTGAGAATCCATGCTGGGGGAGTTTTGGTTTGACATAGGATACGCCACGATCTGACATTTGCTACGTGCATCGACGTAGCCTAACAAAAAAAAAACGAAAGAAAATGGGTGGGCTCAGTCGGTGAGTAGGCGGGGTATTTCAATTACTAAAAAGAAAAGAAAGCTTGAATTAAAAAAAAAACCCGCACTCATTCAATAAATCCATGCGCAAAAAAAAACATAATTAAAGAAACAAAAAAAGCATGTTATATCAGCACAGTGGTGCCCAAACAAATGTAAATCAAAATAGCGCATAAGCATACTATACATTTAACAAGACGAACACAAAAAAATTCTTCTCAAAACGACAAGCTGTAGTTTTTAAGTTCCGACCTTATGTTAATTACCCAAAAGAAAGAAAAGAAAAAACAAAATTTCCTCTCTAAAAACCAAAGCTCTAAATATTTATAGTAAATACAGCAGTAACTATCTAAAATTATTACAGAACATAATCAGTACGCATAATTCTTCACAGAAACAGTCATTTACATGGAACAAGATCAATCATCAGTAGGTGGTTATTGGCAAAACCACCGCCTCATTTACTCCAGAATCCCTCATTTCCTCACACATTTTACATGTAAATTCCCATAAGGAGGATTTGAGGAGGAGGGATCCCTCATTTCCCCACACATCTAGACCAAATAGTTTTCTTCGATAAGCCATTTTTCATCTTTCGAGATAAATATATCTTAAATTTTCATCTTTCGAGATAAATGAGCATCCACATTTCCACCCATGAGATAAACCTGTATTGTTTGGTATCAATCAATATTAGAATTTTTTCAGCTATCTGAATTTCTAAGAATTTTTTAAATAGCATCATCCTCCAGGGAGCTACCATCATTTCAAGATTTTTTACCGCTAACATTCTGAACCAAATAGTTTTCTTCGACTAGCCATTGCATCTTTCGAGATAAACCTATCTTGTTTGGTATCAATTAATATTAGAATTTTCTCAGCTACTCGAATTTCTAGGAATTTTTCAGATAACGACATCCCCCAGGGAGCTACCATCATTTTAAGATTTTTTTACAGCTAACATTCTGAACCAAATAGTTTTCTTCGACTAGCCATTGCATCTTTCGAGATAAACCTATTTTGTTTGGTATCAATTAATATTAGAATTTTCTCAGCTACCCGAATCTCTAGGAATTTTTTAGATTGCATCACCCCCCAGGGAGCTACCCTAATTTCAAGATTTCTTACCTGTTGCGATTTCTGACCGTCCGCATAAATTTTTTTATACATGCGATACATTAAATTAGTCTAAAATTTTACGCAGAATTCGAATCTGTAAACAAATTTAATATCCGACCACACCCTGCAAAGTTGTACCCCTTTAAAGCTCTCAAACCTCTAAATTTTTTGCTCATCTATGACATATGCTTTAACCAACACAAAGAAATAAGCACACAAAAGTTTAATAATTTATTTTATCCGATTTACAGTTTAATAAAATAATTGAATACAGTATTTACAAAGTATAACATTATCTTCTTTGTTTAACCAAATCCAAGCAGGTTAAAGTAACCTGTAACAAAAAAAGAAATTAATGTGTTGTTTAAATAGGCCTGCAACAAAAAGAGATTAATGTACTGTTTAATAAAAGCGGAAAAGTGTTCACGGTCAATAAGACATATTGTCGTTAACCTAACAACATGAGAATAATGTAAAAACATTCCAATGTAATGTGTTTTTAATATGTAAATGGGAAGGTCAACTTTTACGTAATCATTCTCCGAATTACATGTGAAAGCTGTATATAATTTCTTTTTAAAAGTATATATCTTCTCCAAACAAATACGGTTATTACAGTAGGAAAGTACGCTAAATGCGAGTCAATTAATAACAATTTAATACTGCTTACTGACCTACCTTAATTAGGTTGCTGTACTATTAGGAATGATGTACTTTTTGTTGTCCTCGCCCGACAAACTGATTTTATTAATTAATTGGGTATAAAGTTGGTGTTTACATGATTTCGTTTAAGACCTCGTACATATTTTCCGGATTACTAGAAGACGTTATAACCATACTTTTTGTGTTAAAGGATTTCACATCGGTAGTCTCTTCCCCCATTTTTGTGTAAACGCCGTAGAGTTCGCAATAGACTTTTATTGCTGTATGTTGTATTTTTTTTTCATTAATTAATCGAATAAACCGCTCTTTCTGTTTCCAAAGAAACTCGGACACTCCATCGTCGACACTAGCGTAATTTTTGCGATAGCTAGCCATACGGTTGTTAAACGCAGTGCTAACCATTTCTACACCATCGTCGCTAGTAGCGGTAACTGATGCATTTTTATGTTTGTTGCTCCGTAGATGACCAGGGTATGCAGACTTTAACACCTCCATGTCGCATACTTTACACATAATTCGCGGTTGTTTCGTACAAGACTCTTTAACAACTGGCGGAGCTGAACGTTTACTGCTTAATGACATACCATGCTGTTTTGCCTTGTGTCGCTGTAAGCTGTCCATTCTCGTAAAAGCGATACCGCAAGACCCACAGTTTAAGTACTTTGCTGCGGACGGATGTATAAGCTTAACCGTGGACGATGTTACACCACGACATTTGTTCTGGTGCCGTTTGAGAGCATTTTTCCAGGTATAAGAAGCACCGCAAGAGTTGCATTTAAAAACGTTTACAGGTACCATTTTAGTACAAAACAAAATCCGCACTATAAGACTTTGGTTAAACTTGTAATCGAACTAACCTATAACTAAAAGAGTTTACTCATGCGTACCTGCTCTATGTACCCTATAGAATGCAAACCGAAGATTTCCGAAAACAGCCGAATGAAGTTGAGGATTCAGCGGGGAACTAAATGATGTCATAATCCTTGCTGTTCGTCCAGTACATTTAGCACCAATGCATGCACCTGGTTCGCATCGTCGATGGTGCGAATGCCGTTAGTAGAAACATCGGAAACGTCTTCCATGTTATACTGATCGATATTAAAAATCCAAGGATGATAGCACACGCACACAAATTGTGTGCAAGTCGTGCTGTAGAAGATGCAGTGCTACTATAAACAAAAACTCAATAAAAACACTTTAAACCTTTACTAAGGGAATACCAACTTGTTGTCTACAGAATACTTACTAATAAAGCAATTTAATTTTAAATAACTTCTACGTCATACTTTAGGAAATGGTAGGCTTGAATATTTTCTAAATAAATCACCAAGCGAAAGTATATGCTTAGCGGTATTAAAATTAACTATTAATTTCCCATTTTACGACCGTGGTTAATTATAGATTAAAATTTAATTTGTTCACGTTCGAGCTTCCCGTAAACTAACATATTTTATAGTAACAGTGCGCTGTATAATACATGCATACCCCTTCGCCGCGCTACTGCTATTCTTGTAGTTGCTAGAAAAAGTCACTCTCCTTTTTACTGTTAGGACCGATGCAAAGCACCTTTTTTATCCTTTCTATAGCACATCGCGCACTTTTTCGTCTGATAATTAAATTTTGCTTATGTAGGCTTTTACACTTTCGCATATTTAAACTTCTAATACGATTGATTAACCACTTTCGATTATACTAACGGAGGCCACCATACATCCCGCCGCACCGTTCTTTTTGAATCCAACGATCCTATGTGCTTCCACACACTAACACCTAACGTATCTTTCCTATTATTTGTTAAACAAAAACTACCGGTATCGCAATGCCCGTATGCGGACGTAAGCAGATGTTTGTGGATATGTACGAGAATATGTAGCCATATACATTAATCACTTTAAGTTATTTTATTTAGTCCAAGAAAACTATTATTTTTCTAAACCACAATTACTAATCGTCTTTATAGGTTTAACATTTCTACCATTTCCCAATGACTGGTGCTACGTACATAGACACTTTAATTTCTTATTGGAGAGAATCCTTATTCTCCCACGTACTGCTGCGTAGTTGCATGCCCACCCCTTTTTGGGAATATATGCTCGTTATAGGTTGTAGCACCCGCGGTTTTACTTAACTACACTTCGTGAGACCCCTTTAATCTTTTTAATCGTATCTTTCTCGCCTACAGTACAGTAGGACTTAGCCCTACTACCAACAAATTCTAATACTGGACCCCCATTAAATTCGTCTTTGAATTTCCCTACAACTTTTTTGTCGACAAGTGGTATATAGTGTTTATTATCCGCGGGGTAGTCACTCTTTTAAGATAAATATATTTTGCTAGGTATCAACTAATATTAGATTTTTCTAGGGACCCCAAACCTGTAAATGGATTTTAAATAGGGCCACCCCATACAAAGTTACACTTTATAGACCCCAAACCTCTAATTTTTGCACCATCTTTATTTAACTTCATCATTAGAACCTTTTTTCGCTACCCAAACATATTCTTTAACTAACCATTCCCCTAGAAATCTAAAACCGATGTGCCCCACGAATACCACGTGGAGATAACACGTATACTCTGTCAACCAGGGTAGAAGCCGGAAGGATTTGGAAGGTCGGAGAAGAACTTAAAAATTATGGAATCTTAAAACTAATATACACAATAGATTTACAAAATCTATACAAATATAAACAACTTTCTTATATCTTTATGCCTCCATGCGTAGATTGTTGTACTATTAGGAATGATGTACCTTTTGTCATCTTCCCTCGATAAACTAATTTTATTAATAAGGCTGCGTGTACAAATCCTATTTTTTACTCCGGATACATACGCAGGCAAGTACTCGATACTATCCAAATAAAGAATTGGATGCTTGGTGATTGTTAGCATCCGCTTCCCTCGTGTACGCCCAGATACATCTCAGCCCATGAGCACCCCTGCACATGCACACCCCTGCCCATGCGCACTGCCCATGCGCACCCCTCTCTGTGCGACTGCTATTTCGGGGTAACGTCACAGCCTTTTATAAATAAAGAGCAATGTAATACTATTCTAAAATGTTTATTCTGACATTATATATAACAAATTTAAAAATATTTAATACCAAGCATGGAGTCATTTAAACTTAATTTTAATACAAAGTTATACACAGAAGACAGTCCTTTCTTTATGTTTGTTTGGAATGGCTTTAATTTTATCTAATTTTATTCGCAGCTTAAAATTTAAATCGATACCCAAGTCATCTATCTCCTTTTCTAACCAATAGTTTGATACATAGAGACCGTCTAGGTTTTCGAATTGTAAAATGTACCGAAGTTTGCCTCTATATTTAAAGTCTTTGATTCCATCGACAACCAGATCCATTCCTTCGTGTAATTCTTGCAGCTTGTGACAATCTTTTAATCGCAGCTTTCCCACTATATCCCGCATACGTATCTTGTTAGCTTGACCGACTTCTTCTTGTCGGTATTGGAAAAAATCCTTATTCTCCCACAGACTGTTGCGTAGTTGCATGTCCACCACTTTTGGGAATAATTGGTTGTTATAGGTTGTAAGACCCTCGGTTTTAAATGATCCAAAAGGTTCTTTACTAGGCAAATATACAATGTTTAGCGCAACCTCTTTGCGTGTCGTGTATGCAAAGATTACGAAACCTGCATTCCTTAGTTCGTCTTTGTTGTCTGCCATTTCGATAAATACGTTTTTAGAATAACCTTTTAAAAAATATACGGATTTAGTACCATCCTTTTCCGCAAGGACGCCTGCATAACTAAAAGAGTCTTTTTTACTAACCACAAATGCATACAACTTGTAGAAACCAGATGTATCTAAGTCAGTCCATCGGCACATAAAATAATCTTTTAATTCTTCCTCATTTTCTCTAATAAGATGTTCTTTGTCTAACACATCTTTGTATTGATCGCGTATTGTCGCAGTATTTTCCATGTAGTCCAATTTTCGCCTTTTTGCATCCATTTCCTCTAATTCCAGTTGTCTTTTCCTTCCACTTACAGCATATGGCATGCATAATGGGGCAATTTCCTTTAGCGTAAACGGATAGAGTTTACTACCAATATTTACGCGTTGTCGTACAACCTCTGGACGAATGTTAGGCGTATCTATCAATCCCAATTCCGAAATTACTATTTCTTTTGGAATTGTAGAATATGGTGTTGCAGATTGTGTAAAATATGTGCTACCTGCTTTAATGTAGCACTTGTGTAAGATTTTTATTTTATCTTGGCTATCTTCCTCTACTATCTCCAAATAATTTACAGTAAATAGTTAAAACTAAAAGCCGAAAGCACATACTTTATCAATATTTCCCTTTCCTCTGGTTTTTCGGACAACTTAATTTCCAGGCCCTTCAATTTCTTTGTATTGCCATTACCCCAATACACATACTGTAGCAGGTTATTATACACTAAACAGCAGTTATTTTGTAGCTTGGCCGATAGCTGACTCCACATTTTGGCAAGTGGTACCGAGTACATTGGCACCTTTAGGAAGTATAACTTACTATCGTCCAATAACGTTAAACAGTCTTTTAAGGGATTATACACCCGTTCCGCACTGACATAGCTTCCAATTGCACAATTGTATATTGTCGCTTCCAATCGCGTAATACCATGTTCTTTGGCCAAAGTAGACGCAAATGTTTCCCTTAAACGTACATCTGGACAACGTAAGAAATCTAGTATATGATTGCCAAGTTGTTTATTAACACCAGGACTTGTTATCTGACACGCAAATTTGTTGTATCTTAATTCTTGTATTGGTTGTTAGCCATGTTAAACAATCAATCCCCGCAGTTTTATCGTTGTCAACTATAATATTACACTTTTCTTCGTATTCTCCCTTATAGCAAAAGTTATGGTTTGTAGTTAAATAATTACACATCTCCATCTTGCTGAATATGCCCGCAAAATCTTGGGTTACATGATCATTAGCCTTGCATTGTTTTGTCGATGACGTCTGACTATTAATTGGATGAGCTACGCAAACACGCAGAACACAATGCACCCACAACCAGACATAGATCTCATTATGCAAATAAAGAAATAGTTTAATATTATTGCAATATCACAAAAGTTATACGCAACAACCAATTTTAAATAAATTGTCTTTGAAACTAAAAATGAATGTTACGATTAAGTTTATCATTACAGTGGTACTATATCTGGTTGAACCGAGAAACAGTGCAATTAAGTTGATGAATCGATGTAAATTGGTGTAGCTCCGACTCCCAGCAGGTGGAGTTGGGCATGTCTGATCGCAGAGTAGTCGTAATAACTGTCTTGTAAATTTTGGTATCTATATCAGTTTTTGAGTTAGAGACCTTAGTATAAAATTTACAATTTTATGTTAACATTTTTCTAAGTCCGAACTACTAAAAATTTTATCAAGTCCCAAAATATTCAAAATGGACATATCTCGGGCGTATGTTGGATATAGTTTGGATGTATGTCGTACGGACGCAAAAGGAGAGAGAAGTACAATGTAAGGTGGAGGGTTTAGGCTAGTTTACGTTGTTTGGAGTTTCGGATGCGAAAGGAGAGAGAAGGACCATGTAGGGTGGAGGGTTTAGGCTAGTTTACGTTGTTTGGAGTTAGGTTAGTCGGTGTTGTCTGAAGTTAGCTTAAGTTAGTTGGACTTGTCAGGAGTTAGGTTAACTGGTGTTGTATGGTGTTAGGTTAGGTTAGTTGGACTTGTATGGACTTAGGTTAGATAAAAGGAAAAATTGATAGGTTAGGTCGGCGCCGGCGGCACCGACCTAACCTATCAATTTTTCCTTTTATCTAACCAAAGTCCATACGTCATTAAGCGACGATGGTGTAGAAATGGTTAGCACTGCGTTTAACAACCGTATGACTAGCTATCGCAAAAATTACGCTAGTGTCGACGATGGAGTGTCCGAGTTTCTTTGGGAACAGAAAGAGCGGTTTATTCGATTAATTAATGAGAAAGGAATACAACATACAGCAATAAAAGTCTATTGCGAACTCTACGGCGTTTACACAAAAATGGGGGAAGAGACTACCGATGTGAAATCCTTTAACACAAAAAGTATGGTTATAACGTCTTCTAGTAATCCGGAAAATATGTACGAGGTCTTAAACGAAATCATGTAAACACCAACTTTATACCCAATTAATTAATAAAATCAGTTTGTCGGGCGAGGACAACAAAAAGTACATCATTCCTAATAGTACAGCAACCTAATTAAAGTAAGTCAGTGAGCAGTATTAAATTGCTATTAATTGACTCGCATTTAGCGTACTTTCCTACTGTAATAACCGTATTTGTTTGGAGAAGATATACACTTTTAAAAAGAAATTATATACAGCTTTCACATGTAATTCGGAGGATGATTACGTAAAAGTCGACCTTCCCATTTACATATTAAAACACATTACATTGGAATGTTTTTACATTATTCTCATATTGCTAGGTTAACGACAATATGTCTTATTGACCGTGAACACTTTCCCGCTCTTATTAAACAGTACATTAATCTCTTTTTGTTGCAGGCCTATTTAAACAACATATTAATTTTTTTTTTGTTACAGGTTACTTTAACCTGCTTGGATTTGGTTAAACGAAGAAGATAATGTTATACTTTGTAAATACTGTATTCAATTATTTTATTAAACTGTAAATCGGATAAAATAAATTATTAAACTTTTGTGTGCTTATTTCTTTGTGTTGGTTAAAGCATATGTCATAGATGAGCAAAAAATTTAGAGGTTTGAGAGCTTTAAAGGGGTACAACTTTGCAGGGTGTGGTCGGATATTAAATCTGTTTACAGATTCGAATTCTGCGTAAAATTTTAGACTAATTTAATGTATCGCATGTATAAAAAAATTTATGCGGACGGTCAGAAATCGCAACAGGTAAGAAATCTTAAAATTAGGGTAGCTCCCTGGGTGGTGATGCAATCTAAAAAATTCCTAGAGATTCGGGTAGCTGAGAAAATTCTAATATTAATTGATACCAAACAAGATAGGTTTATCTCGAAAGATGCAATGGCTAGTCGAAGAAAGCTATTTGGTTCAGAATGTTAGCGGTAAAAATTTTTTAATATGATGGTAGCTCCCTGGAGGGTGATGCTATCTAAAAAATTCCTAGAAATTCGGGTAGCTGAAAAAATTCTAATATTGATTGATACCAAACACTACAGGTTTATCTCGTGGGTGGAAATGTGGATGCTCATTTATCTCGAAAGATGAAAATTTAAGATATATTTATCTCGAAAAATAAAAAATAGCTTGTCGAAGAAAACTATTTGGTCTAGATGTGTGAGGAAATGAGGGATCCCTCCTCAGCAAATCCTCCTTATGGGAATTTACATGTAAAATTGTGAGGAAATGAGGGATTCTGGAGGAAATGAGGCGGTGGTTTTGCCAATAACCATCTACTATCATCTATAGCACCATGTGAATATGTAGTATCAACAACTACTTAACCCCCCATAATAAAATGGTGGCTAAACACTCACCTTCGAGTTTACAAGGTAGAACTGGCTTTCACTGTCTCTAATGATGTAGCAAAACAGGGGGCGCGTGATTCCGCCTTGGGGTGTCCTCTCATCACAAAAAGAGGCAGCAATCTATCGGGTGAAGCACACAATATTGTGTGCGATAATGACGAGTACGTTTGTCGTGTTCAAGAAAGAAAATGCATATCCCTTCGTTTTGAAATAACACGAGTTCAAAGTAATACTAGTGTTATCCAACAAGAATAGAAAACTTGAAAACATGGTCTTATCGGATAGTTCAATACCTCATTTAAACGAACCTTTAGATGGAAATCACATAAGAATCAATTATACGCGGTCGTAATGTATAACAATTTAACGGATACCAAAACAAGCTGTTGACTATTTAATTTTAGCATAAACTTTACGTTTCGAAATAAATGAGTTTAAAATGAAAATTAGTAGAAAGCGTAGTTATTGTAAACAGGATGATACCACCGAAAATGAACGTAACAACCCCCTCCCCCAGTAAAATTAAAAGGTCGGGGTATTAAAGCAAAACTACGGAGTTGGTAGTATGAAACAAAACAAAAAACCCCAAACAACCAGAAAAAAATTCGTTTAGAAACTAAAAAAAAATTCGTTACGAAAACAAAAAAAAACCAAAAAAAGAAAGACATGCCCAAAAAAGGACTCTCATCCGGCTCGAACAACCAATATATAATGATAGAAAGAGAAGGAAAAAAAGAATTTGCTTAACAAAATAAATGAACAAAGAAACCCAAAGAAAGCGCTCCGAAATAAAAAAAATTCTCGTCCAGCTCGAAGAACCAAAGTACCGGATGAAACAAAAAAAATTAAAATTGTAGGTAAGCACAGGGAAAAATAGGTACGTAGTAGCACGGAACGAAGGTAAAGGTCGAACGGCGTCAAATACTGTCAAAGTCGTCAAAGGACGGATGTTCTTTCAGAAAAGAAACAGGAAAGCCTTCGACCTCAAAACAAGATTGGTTTCCTGCAGAAAAACCAAAAGTAAAGAAAAGAAGCGATGAAGAAAACCAAGAGCAACAGCCAAAATGACAAAAGTGCCAAGCCTCAAAGTATGTTCGGGAACAACAAGAATGCTGGATAGAAAAAAGAATGAAATTACTTCAAACTGTGGTACCTAAAGAATCGTAACAAAGCAAGAATCAAAGAAAAGAATTGCTAACTTGGCCTAAGTCAACTAAGTCGTGATTTCCGAAGAAAAGAAAAACGCACTAGAAAGCACCTACCACAGGAAGCGGATCGAAAAAGATACCGTCAGCACGAAGACCGACACAACGTAAAACCAGCCACAAAAAAGGCGAAGAATGTGGATCGAAAGGAACAAGGAAAAAAGCCAAACAGAATAATATCAAGCACCAAGTACCAAAATCACAAAAAATCCTAAGAATCGCACAAAAGAAAATAAAACAGAATCCGAGTGTAGTAGTGTATCAGTATGTGCGTGCGTGCGTGCGTGTGTCGGTATATGTGTGTGTTGATGTATGAGTATGTGTGTGTGTGTATGTTTGTTGTGTGTGTGTGTGTGTATGTGTTGGACCGTTGTAGTCGCCTCCTACGACAGGCAGGTCGTACGTGGGACCATTATATTCCCGAACCCACACGGGTGAAAGAAAATAAAGGAAACCCAGCAAAACAGGGAAGTAAAATAAAAAGAAAACTTAAAGTCCAGAAATTAAACTTAAGGGGAACAAAATCGGAATCACAACACTTGGTTTGATTGCCCTTAAATTTGATTTTTTAATGCTCCACCCGTAGATGGAAGCGAGTTTTTCTTTATCAGGAAATTTTGAATTTTGCCGAACGCTTGCTGTTCTAATGAAAGGCGGGCATTTTTAACGTGCGTCGCAACACACACGGGACTTACATTTTACCTTTCATCCAAAGGAAAGTGTATTTGTGTCGAAAATGCTCGCCTAACATTATTCAAGCGGTCCCTGTCGAGAATCGACCTTGGGGCCTTGGAATCAACAATCATACCCAAACCTGTCTGATCCACGGGCCCGCCTTGGTATATTTGACTACACATTTGATATTTTAATGCTCCCCCCGGAAATTCTACATTGACCAGGAAACAAGTATTTCTTTATCTGGAAATTTTGAACTTTGCCAAATGCTTGCTGTTCCAATGAAAGGTTGGCATTTTTAGCGTCGGTCGCAGCACACACGGGACTTACATTGTATCTTGCATCTGAAACGAAGGTGTATTTGTGTGGAAAACGCTCGCCAAACATTTTTCAAGCGGTCCATGTCGGGAATCGAACCTAGAACCTTTGGATCAGCAGTCGTACGCTGACCTGTTTGATCCACGAAGCCGTATGTTTTCATTCGCCTGATTTGCAGTTGCGTTGTAACTTGGGACCTTGGAATCAGTAACCAAACGCAAACCTGTCTGATTCACGGAGTTGCTTTGATTTCTTTGACCGTACCTTTGATTTTTAATGCTTACTCCGAAAATTCTACATTGACCAGGAAGCAAGTCTTTCTTTATCTGGATATTTTGAATTTTACCAAACGATTGCAGTTCCACTGATAGGTGAGCATTTTTAACGTGTGTGGAAACACATCCAAACAAAGGTATATTTTTGTGAAAAATGCTCGCCTAATATTTTTCAAACGGTCCATGTTGGGAATCGAGCTTGGAACCTTGAAATCAGTAATCAAACCCAAACCCGTCTGTCCCACGGAGTCGCCTTGGTTTGTTTGGCCTAACACTTAATTTTTTAATGCTTCTCCGAAAACACTACATTGGCCAGGAAGCAAGCCTTTTTTTATCTGGAATTTTAAATTTTGCCAAACGCGTGCTATTCCAATGAAAGGTGAGCATTTCGAACGTGCGTGGCAAAACACACGCGACCTACCTGAACGAAGGTGCATTTTTGTGAAAAATGCTTGCCTAACATTGTTCAAGCGGTCCATGTCGAGAATCTAGCTTGAGACCTTGGAATTAGCAATCAAACGCGAACCTGTCTGATTCACGGAGTCGCCTTGGTTACTTTGACCTTGCATTTGATTTTTTAATGCCCCCCCGAAGGAAGCACATTTTTCTTTATCTGGAAATTTTGAATTCTTGCTCTTCCAATGAAAGGTAGGCATTTTTAACGTGGGTGACAGCACACACGGGACTTTAATTTTATCTTTCATCCAAACGAAGGTGTAATTTTGTGGAAAATGCTCGTCTAACGTTTTTCAAGCGGTCCAAGTCGGGAATCAAACTTGGGACCTTGGAATCAACAATCATACTCAAACCTGTCTGACCCACAGAGCCGTCTTGGTTTGTTTAACCTTCTAATTGACCATGACGCAAGTTCTTCTTTATCTGGAAATTCTGAATTTCACTAAACACTTGGTATTCCACTAAAAGGTGGGCATTTTTAACGTGTGTGAAAACACACAGGACCTACAGTTTACCTTTCATCCAAACAAAGGTGTATTTTTGTGAAAAATGCTTGCTTAACATTTTTCAACCGGTCCATGTCGGGAATCGAACCTGGGACCTTTAGATCAGCAGTCGTACGCGGACCTGTTTGATCCACGAAGCCGTCTGTTTTAATTCGCACCGCAAGTTCTCGTGCACGAGACTCTAATCGCCGGATTTGCAGTTGGGTTGTAACTTGGGACCTTGAAATCAGTAATCAAACGCAAACCTGTCTGATTCACGGAGTTGCTTTGGTTTCTTTGACCGTACCTTTTTTTTTAATGCTCACTCAGAATATTCCACATGGGCCAAGAAGCAAGTCTTTTTTATCTAGAAGTTTTGAATTTTACCAAACGCTTGCAGTTCCACTGATAGATGAGCATTTTTAACGTGTTTGGAAACACACAGGACCTACATTTTACTTTGATCCGAACAAAGGTGAAAAATGTTCGCCTATCATTTTTCAAGCGGTCCATGTCGGGAATCGAACTTAGGACCTTGGAATCAACAACCATACATAAACCTGTCTGATCCACGGAGCCGCCGTGGTTCATTTGACCATATATTTGATTTAAATGCTCCCCCCCCGAAGGTTCTTCATTGGCCAGGAAATAAGTATTTCTTTATC
This sequence comes from Platerodrilus igneus, assembly GCA_036346225.1. NCBI lineage: Eukaryota > Metazoa > Arthropoda > Insecta > Coleoptera > Lycidae > Platerodrilus > Platerodrilus igneus. Next base: position 7,817,780 of record JARFIW010000001.1, on the reverse strand, counting down.
TGGAAATTTTGAATTCTGCCAAACGCTTGCTGTTCCAATGAAAGGCAGTCATTTTTAGCGTGGTTGGTAGCATACACGAGACTTACATTTTTACCTCACATTTGATTTCTTAATGCTTCCCAAAAGGTACTAGTTTGTCCAGGAACCAAGTTTTTCTTTATCTGGAAATTTTGGATTTTGCCAAACGCTTGCTATTCCAGTGTGAAGTGGGCATTTTTAACGTGGAAGGCAGCACACACGGGACTTACATTTTACAATCCATCCGAACGAAGGTATGTTT